>PVKA01004393.1:49439-99611 GCA_004027165.1 Ctenomys sociabilis
CTCTCTCTCTCTCTCTCTCTTTCTTTCTTTCTCCTTTCTTTCTTTCTCTTTCTTTCTTTCTTTCTTTCTTTCTTTCTTTCTTTCTTTCTTTCTTTCTTTCTTCTTTCTTCTTTCTTCTCCTTCTTTCCTTCCTTCTTTCCTTTCTTCCTTCCTCCCTCCCTTCCTTCCTTCCTTCCTTCCTGCTCCACAATTGTCTAGGATAGGATGTTTTGGTAATTTAATAATTTCACCCCTTTTCCTAGAATATCTTCTTGCCTTACAACTGAGCAGAAACTATTTCAGCCATGTGTTGTATCATTACAACATAGTAAAGTTGATGTTTAAATAGAATAGCCAATTTTTAAAAAAAATATTTATTTATTTCTTTGATACTGGGTCTTGCTACACAGCGAGGACTCATAGTGATCCTGTTTCAGTCTCCCTGTCCTCCCCAGTGCTGGGATTACAGGCATGCATCTCCACGCCTGGCTTCACTGGGGCCACATGCAGTATCAGGGGTTGAACCTGGGTACTTGTATTTGCCACTTAGACCACTGAGCTAGAATAGCCAATTTTTATTTGTCTTATAAATATTTTATCACTTACATCTGCAAAAACATAAATCAGCTTACTAGATCATTTTTCCTCTCAGTCTACTAATGTGTTCATTTATAGTCTTTAATACTCAATTTTCTTACTTCTAATTTTCTGATATCTCAACAAACTAAAATATCCTTTAAGCAGATCCCCAGGTAGTTTTAAAAGGAAACATATTAGTGGGATTAAACTGAACTTTGATAATTAAGTATAACTTATTAAGAAAATATACACAGTTGCATTGCTGGTGCTTTTCAAAATATTTCCACATACACTATAGTCAGCGATACTGTTTTTATTAACTAGGCACATCTTTGCTTAGCTTGGCCTGTCATTTCCAAAATTTTGCCCATGTATGAAGCATCTGAATTTCTAGCACTGTTTGTTTCTTTTTTGTGGTTGAACCCAGGCCTTGGCACTTAGTTATCAGATTTTTAAAACTGTTTATTTTTCTATTTATTTATTTGGTACAGGGTCTCGCTACATAGCTCTGACATAGTGATCCTCTTGTCTCTGCCTCCCCAGTGCTGGGATTCCAGGCGTGCACCACCACACCCAGTTTCAGGGTCAGCATGGTGTGCCTAGGGTTCCAGGGCTGGCATGGCTTGTGGCACTGGGAACTGAACCTGGGTCCTTACACTTGCCAGGCCGGTGCTTAGGCCACTGGACTATCTCCCCAGCCTGGAGTTCTTTCCCTAGCCCAGATTTTTATTTTTTATTTATTTTTTATTGTGGGACAAGCCTCACTAATTCATTAAGTTGCCCAGACTGGGCTGGAACTTGTGCTACTCATGTCTCAGCCTCCCAGGCTGCCGAGATTACAGATACGTGCCACATCCTCAGACCAGTTTTCTTTAAAGAGAAATAATATTTATACCTGCCATTGCAGAGTAGATGTGAGAGCTAAATGAATCACTATAGATAGAAATGCATATCATGTGCTGAAAGAAAAATATAAAAATACATTAGCAATAGTTGAAGGATTTGGAGGGCTGCAGATATAGGTCAATGGTAGGGTGCTTGGCCAGTATGCATGAGGCTACAAATTCAATTCCCAGTTCTGCTCTCCAGAAAAACTCTATTTTTAAAAATGTACTTAGTACAGGATCTACAGGGTCTCACTATGTAGATGGGACTCATAGTGATCCCCCAGTTTTCAGTCTCCCAAGTGCTGGGATTACAGGCCCATACCACCATGCCCCTCAGGGAATTGAACCTCTGGCCACTGCACTCTGCCTAAGCAGGTGCTTTAGTCCACTGAGCTACCTGGCTGGCCCTATCCACTTTTTTTTTTTTCTAAAGAAAATTAGAAAGTGTACTGAGACAGTAGTATATGAAAACTCATCTATTTATGGTATAAAGATACTATTTCTATGTGCTAGTTCATACAGTTATTTAGTAAAAGGAGATTAAAGATGTTAAATAGAATTCAGTATAAGCTTCTATTTAATCTAGTCTCAGGATAAAAGAAAATGGCAATAGTAGTGGAATCGGATAGCAAAAGTGAAGAGTAGAAGGCAAACGCTGCTAGTCCTGGTTCTGGAGTGAGAGTAGATAGCACTTCACAATGGAAAAGCATAGGGCTTCGAGGCAAAATAAAAGAGCCTTTGCTCTCTTTGTACAGAATGGTGGCATCCGATTAGGTGTTTTCAGTGCTCTGTGAGTGTACATTCAGGGCAACCCTGTAAAAATTTTGGTTTGTCTTCTCCACAGAATGAGAGTTCAAATAGACTTTGTGGTAGGATGAGTGTTGGCCTCTCAAGTGTCCGGATGTCCATGTGGTCCTCCCATCATGAATGTATGGTCTTACCTGGCCACAGAAGCCTTGTGGATGTGGTTGTGCTGGGTGACCCACATAATCAGAGGTCCTCAGAGGAGGAGACAGGAGGGATGGGGCAGAAGGCGTGGAGATGCGACTGCGGAAGCTGAGGTCAAAGGGAGGCGGGCCATTGACAAACTTCTCAAAGTCGAGAAAGAACTGGGAGCAGATTCTACTAATTAATTCATTTATTGATTTATTTTTTGAGACAGGGTCTCATTATTTAGTCCAGGCTGGTCTTGAATTCACTATATAACCCAGGCTGGCTTTAAACTTGCAATGATCCTCCTGCCTCAGCCTGAGAATACAGGTGCCACCATGCCTGGCTTTTTTTTTTTTTTTTTTTTAATGGGAGTAGATTGTTGTCTGGGGCATGCAGAAGGAACAAAGCCTTTTGACTTTTGCGTACCACTTGACTTAACACTTTGGATTTCCATAGTTATTAGATAGTAAAATTGTTTCAAGTCCCTGAGTTTTTGGTAATAGCTGCAAGAGGAAAGTAATAGAGGATTAATGTGTGTTTTGCTAAAAGAAGATAAGTTTCTTCAGGTAATCAGTGGGGTCATTTGATTGATCCAGTTTTTATAATTATAGTTTCTGATTGAGCTTTTAAATTTCTAGTAATTATTACTTAATGATAGAGAAATAAAGACTTAAAAGCCACTGCATACTCTAAGTCTGTCCCTGTGTTTTCACTTCCAGTTTTCCTAGTTTGCTCCCTTGAGTGCGTCTTACAAGGGAGTTTTTCAATTCATCAATGATGCCATTTCACAAACTCTCTTGGAATAAGAGCTCAGAACCAAAGCATATGTTGATACTAACACCAAAAATACTTTCATAGGGCAGATCACGTGCTGTGCATAGCGGGAAACTGACACATCGAGCAGATTGAAGATCAGTGTATTCACCAAGCTCGTGTTGACCTCACATTCCAGCGTCCCAGGACTTGTTTTAAGGAGTGGCAGGACACACGATAGGTTGACAGGCTTAGTTACAAAACAGGTGTGACATCGTTGGTATTTTTCTTTTCACTGACATGTGTGTCATACTTTATCCTTGTTAAATTGCTTGTATTGCACTGTTACCTTCGTCAGTGTTGCAATTATTTTAGGAGTCATTGAATAGTCCTGGCCCCTCCAGGTGGGTGGTAGGACAGGATGTGGTCGTGCTGGGAGATCTACCCTAATGTCACTGGACAAAGGCTTTCGTTGCCCTTAGGATTTTCTGGGCTAGTTTTTATTCCTGATACTCATCTTTCTTGTCTCTTGCTTTGTAACTATCAGCCAGAGATAAAGAGGCAAAGGGCAACGATGCTCAGACAAGTTTGGATAAAGATCAACTGGAATAAGTAGTAGGGTGTGAATCATGACTGGAAGAAATCAGGCTTTTTCTTGGACTAGAAGACCTTGAGACTTCAGGTAGAGAAGTCTTGAGGAATATCAGCCCCATAAGAATTAATTAAGCAACGTATGCTCGTGTACCTAATCACTGCCATAAGAATTAAATAAGCCAGATCATGGTCTATTATAGCTAAAATTCATTAAATTAATTCAAAATCAATTTGGATAAAGTTAAAATTACTATACAGACGGAAAGAAAAAGGTTTTGTGGACTTAAAGTATCCTTGAATAGAAGCAAGCCACTAGTGGGTGACTTATGACCAGTAACGCCTATGACAAAGAGATGGTAATACGTGACTATTGAAGCAAAATAATTGTAGCCTACTGGACCATGTTTTCAGTAATATACTTTTATTTTTTGATGGTATCAGGGATCGAACTCAGGACCTTGTGCTTACCCAGCAAGCACGTATTCCACTGAGCTATGTGCCCAGCCCTGTAAATATATGTTCTTTATCATAGCATCAGTCATGCACACCTCCTATGACTTCCATTTTTTGAAACTGAATTGCCTAGTATTTATTGAACATCTACTATATCCAAGGCACTATAGGGAATGAATACATTGTATATGATTTTATACCTAGAATAGGCTGATATGTTTGGTTTAAAGCTCTTTAGTTTTTTGTATTTTAGGGTCTACAGGGTGTTCAGGGTCTCACTAATAGATGGACTCATAGTGATCTGCCTGTTTATAGCCTCCCAAGAGCTAGGATTACAGGTGTGCTCCATTATACCCAGTCTCAATTGCTGTCTCAGCACGCCCCAGGGGCAGGGCCCCGGGGATCAGCCTTAGCCCCTGTGCCTGCTTCCAGGCACTTTAATCCACAGAGCTATTTGGCTGGCCCTAAATCTCCTTAGTTAATACCAAGTTATGAGCTATAAACCTAAATGCAGACTTAAATAATTAAAACAATTTAAAAATTAAAACTTACTTTAAATCTGCTAAGGTGCTGTTTCATTTTCTTCCTTTCCCCCTCCCGCTGGATCGAATCCAGGGCCATTTCACCGAGCTACATTGCTAGCCCTTTTTTTTTTTTAATTTTGAGATAAATTCTCATTAGATTTTCTAGTCTGGCCTTGAATTCATAATCCTCCTGCCTCAGGGCCCTGACTAGCTGGGACTATAGGTGTGTACCTTTTCCTTCCCTGCCTTTTTCCTTTCTTCCTTTCCTCCCTTATACAGTAAAACGTACTGACTCCTAACTTAGCTTCTTTTTCAGTTAGTGTCCCATGTTTTAGGAAAAAACTGAAGAGCAAAAGGACCTCTTAACCTGTTTGAGACCATGAGCTGTGGCATAGCTGCATGGTCTGGACTGGGCCGAGGCTGCGGAACTTTCTTCCAGGCTTTGGAAATAGGAACAGAAGCATGCACTGATTGTAACTGGAAAGGACAGTTCTTCCCTGACTTTAGCAAATGGGGTAGGTGTCAGTCTGCTCAAGGGGTGAGGAGGGCTTAGGAGGCACGGCTTCTGTACCTTCACACCACCTTCCTTCCCCTGCTGTGTGTCCTTCCCTGGGAAGAGAGGGGGCCAGGAGCTGTGTATTTTTTCACAGCAAAACAGCAACAAGGCTGTTGATGTTAGTGTCTCCAAACAACTCACCTGATTCTCAGCCCTTGGCCTTACTTTACAATTTTATTTTAAAAAATACATCAATGATTTTAATTGTTCTCACAGATTTCAGAGAGGACGCATTAGAGAGATTAGCCGTTGAGGCCAATGAAAATGGAATAAAATATAATTATGAATGAAGGGATAAAGATGATAAAGCAAAGATGGACATACATATACAGTTATATGTCCATTGTCCAAAATGATTATAACTATTATGTGTCACTAATACACACTAATGAGAAGGAATAAAGATAAAATCACAAGATGACATTTATTTAAGTAGATGCAAATTATAATTCAATTTATTATCATTGTCATTTATATAGAACATGTAATCACGTATATTTTATATATATGTATATATATACATATATATATATATATATGATTTAAACATACTATTTCATAAGAAAGAAAGGCTTTCAAAAATTTTTTCCACTCACAGTAAAAGTAGCTTTCTTTTCTTTTTTTTTCTTTGTATTTTACGGAAGGATCTACAGGGTGTTCAGGGTCTCATTACCAGATCAGAGTGGTAGTGATCTACCTGTTTACAACCTCCCAAGAGCTGGGATTACAGGCATGTGCCACCACACCCGGTCTCAAAAGTAGCTTTTAAGTAAATAAGCACTCATGGACAGATGACTCTGTGAGTTAAAAGCCTGGGGTAAGGTTTGGAGGCACTTCCCTAACTGGAATAGAAGGTACAACTGAATTCTGCTGGAGAGCTTACATGGCAGGCCTCTCCGCAGCCCTCTCCCTGGTAAAGGGGAATAACAGAACTTGGAGAAGCAGTGGATTTTATTGTCAGAATTTTTTTTTTTTTTGGCTGGTTTTGCCCACCCTTGGGGGGTGGAGCTAGTATGGATTGTGTTGCTGGGGATCGAACCACTTGCCTAAGTTTGCCTAAGAAGGCACTTTAGACCCTTGAGCCATCTTGCCGTCTGTGAGAGAAATATTCACAAAGATGTGAGCAGTTCCTCTGTTGCGGATTAAGGGATGTGAATGAGGTACTGTCACATGTTTACAAAACTCATCCTATTCCAACTAGTGACACACCCCCACGCAGCCCTGCAGTCCAGACCACATCTTGGTTTCTTTGCTAAAATCTTTCAACCAAGTTCACTGGATAGTTTTCTCCTGGGAATATGTTTCATATTTTATAGCAGAAGCTGATGAGGAAATGGGTTCACTTTTTAGAAAACTGCTTTACAAGCAAATGTGCTATGTAACACTTCTGTAAAACTTGGGTTACAGATCTTATCTCATTCATATGAAACTTTTTTTTTTCTAAAACCTGAAGGGAAGATGTGGACAAAACATGTCTGTGCTTGAGAAGCGAGATGCTAGGAATTGATATATGCAATAAAAGCGATCAACATAGGCCCAGTAATTACTAAGCACTTCCTTTGCATGACACAAAGCCCAAAATATGTGCTCACTCAACAGGCTCAGTGCACTGACTGTGCATTGACTAATTTAAAGTATATGTCCCGATTCCTCAGGAGCTCCTGATGCGTCCCCTGTTCTTTGATTTTTCCATTGTGCAGAACCACAATCAGATCTGCGTTCTGTATTGTGGAGAGTCTGTGAGCCACCACCAGGCATGTTCTCCCTCTGCGGGCTCTGTCCAGGGCCTGCTGAACCACCTGGAAAGGACAAGGGCATGCGGTCACTGAGACGAGGACGAGGTACATGTTAAAAAGCTTGCCTGAGCCAAGTCAACTAAGGTCACCTAATACCATTCTTGTTGTGGTTGCTTATTCCTAAAGGAATCACCCCACTTCATGAAGCAGTCATCCTACCCAATGGAAATCTAGAAAAATTATAAATATTTTATGACTTTCAATTTCAGAAAAGCATCTGAAGCAATGAATAGAAATGAAATGTTTATATATGGTTTTAAACTCAAAGCCAGGAACATATATATTAGGAACTTGGGATTGAACACATGTTTGATTTTTGATACTGGGGATTAAATCCAGGGCCTTCTCACTGAGCTATATCCCTAACCATTTACTTATTATTTTTCTTTTATTGGGGGCAGGGGATCACGGTGCTGGGATCATAGGTGAGTACCACCATACCGGGAAGGAAGCAGCATTTCTGTATCTGAGTGGAACTATCCAACACATTCCACTGTCATTTTCTCTTGGCTTACAATGAAGTTGTAATAATGTGTAGAAAAAAGGGGTAGAGGGTGGAAACCAATCCCTGTTAGACACATGAACTGTTTCAGGTCTGGGTATCTCACAGGAATGCTTGCTTAATAACTGCATAATATGTAAGCGTTTTCTTTCTTTTTTTTTTTTTTTTTCAGTGAATCATAGTTGGAAGATTTCAGTTCGTGCGACCAAATTCTCACTGTTAGTAGGTGAAAGAGCCTTGGTTTCTAAACAAGAAAGACAATCATCACCTACTGATACAATGAATGGCTTACCTGTCTGGAGGTTAGAGACCTGCTAACAAATGTAGGGAAATTACTTCACCTTTCTACACCTTCACGCATTAATCTATACAATGGATATTTTAGCAAAAGAGGTGAACTCACAAAGTTCTTGTGAGAATTGATACAATAGCATATAAGGTATGATTGAAACATACAGTGAATGTTTAAATTAAAAAAGCTATTACAGTAAGACACATTGATACTAATCTCACAGTACTCCCCCTCCTTTGAGCACACTTGTCCCCTTGGGCTTCCGCTTTCTGAAGCAGTTCTGGAAGTCCTACTTCCTGAATGTCCTCAGTTGTACTCTCTCAGCTGCATCCATGGCCTGAATCAACTCAAACTGCTGACTTTTTCAAGGTCATTTTGATGTTGGGGAAGAGCCAGAAGCTGCACAGCCCCTGATCTGGCGAAGATGGTCGATGAGGCCATGCTGCAGTGTGTTTACGACCCCATCTTTCTGTTGGTAGAGGCCGCTCAACAGCAGTGTTATATTTTCATTTGTGTATTTGGTACAGGGTCTCACTATGCAGCTTGGACTTGTAGTGATTCTCCTACAAGTTTTTGGCCTCCCCAGTGCTGGGTTTATGGGCATGTACCATCACTCCCAGTCTCTGTCTCTGTTTTAGCACATCATGGGGGCAGGGCCAGTGGGGTATGCAGGACCAGGGATCAAATCCTGGTCCCCGTGCTTGCCAAAGCAGGTGCTTTGTCTGTCATCATATTTTTTATTACAACATGGAATGATACAAAAGAGACTCTGAGGACTGCTTCTGAGGGTGGTAAATAGGCTGGGCGTCGTGGTGCATGCCTGTAATCTCAGCACTCAGGAGACTGAGGCAGGAGGGGCACTGTGAGTTTGAGGCCAGCCTGGGCTACATAGTGAGCTCAAGGCCAGCCTGAAAGGAAAGTAGCAAGAACAGTAAGTATATTTGAAGCAAGGGGAAGAAATATGAGGAGGACCAATGGCAATGTGTCTGTTATTGCAATACTCATTAAAAATTTAAGTTGTATATTTTGATTACACCATGTATAATAAACACTTGATAAAGACTAATGATTATCATTCACTTAACCAATGTTTGTTTACTAAAAAGGTGGCTATGGGGGTGAGGAAATGAGCCACCTGCAGAGCATGCCATGTGACCATACAGCACGCTGTGTGTCTTATGTGCCTGTGCTTGTTTCCTGTCCGATGGAATTAATACTCTGAAGAAGACTGATAAAGGGCTCTGACATCACAATGCAGATTATTCATTTCACATGTGGTTTATTTTATTAACTTGTTTAGCATTCTGAAATAATAATAAAATAAAAACTTTACTGGAGTTCTTTCTTTGGAGAGACATTTCAACAGTTTGGCACCATTTTTTTGGAAGGTTTCAGTTGTACTTTATTTCTTTAATAGGCCGTATTTTAATGGATACACAGCTATTTTATTTGGCATCAATTGTGATTTCATTTAGAAATAATTTAGCTGTATCCTATCAGCTGGCCTGATTACTGCTCTCTTCGTTCCTTGGGGGTGACTCTGCCAACAGGGGAAAGGTTCCATTCTATTCCAGTTTGTGTTGCTGTGTAGGTCCATGCAGCAGTACAGAATGTGGCTCCACCAGCTAGTATAGCATTGCCATATTTGTCATGGAAATCAGGTGTCTGTTTCTGGTGGCTCTGCCTTGCTACCGTTTGTTGAATGCTCTGAACTGGAAAATGACCTAATGAGTTTTTGGCCAAGGGAAACATCTTGGAGTTGGAGTTGTAACTATAGTTACTTAAGCTGCCGGCTTGGTGCATATTACTTCTGGCACCTTTTGATGATGAGAACAGTTCAAGGAAGAAAACCTTTCTGGGACAGCATGTGTTTTGTTCCAACTCTCTCCTACTCCCTTTTCTTTTCAGAGGGTCAAAGCCGTAAGTAGATCTGGCGACCTGAAGACTACCATTCTCTCTGGGACTTGCTCTTCCCAAACAACCCTTGGTGTCTTCCATGATACTGCATGCTCACATTTATGATCGTATTTCAGATGAAAGAAGAGGACCTTACCTTTTCACTCTCATTGTCAAGGGCTGAAGTGGCCTCATCCAACAATAAAATTTTTGGTTTTCGTAGAAGAGCCCTTGCAATAGCCAGTCTTTGCTTCTGGCCACCAGAAAGCTGTGCTCCTTTGAGTCCAACTGGTGTGTTGTATTTCTGTTACAGTAACATGCAATTAAGAAAGAAAGTCTTGGTTATTTAAGTTAATATGGCAACTGTGGGCAAGAACCATAGGACTATTTCAAATTTTGCTACTCTTGAAAAAATTTGTGTCCCAATATGTGGAATCTATTTGTGTCTCTCTCTCTCTCTCTCTTTTTTTTTTTTTTTAGCAGTACCAGGGATTGAACTCAGTATCCTGCACTTGCCAGGCAAATACTTATTCTGCTGAGCTATCTCTCCAGCTTCTGTTAGTGGGTTCTGTTGTGAATAAAATGAGCAGAAATGCCATCCCATTTATGTATCCAGTTTGATCCCAAAGAGCAGACCTTTGCCATTATGCTTTAACAAAGGAGTTTTTTAAATTAAAGTATAAGAAAAAAAAATTGTTGGCAAGAAGTTTCCAGTAAACACAAATTCTTTTCCATTAAGTCATATTACCTTCCATTTTCAGGTCAAAGTGATTCACACTGTTTTAAAACAACAAAGACACTGAGTTCCTTCTCCTTGACCCCTATTAAGCCTCTGGGGACCTCTCTCTGCAGATGCTAGGATCTGATTTTCAGAGGGTCATGCGCCTTCCTGGAGACAGGGCTGGCAGCACAACAGTCCATTTACTTTTTAGTACCATGGAGTATTTTTGATGACACTTAGTATCATTCCCCATACCCTCCTATTTCCTAAGAACCTTTTCCTGCGGTGTTTCTTTCCTGTGAAAGTGTAAGTGAGGAGCATTTTCTTCATATCTTAAAGGTGACATGATCCCCAAAGTCATGTCTGGTCAGTTCATTTGGAATAAGTGTAATGGGTCAACTAAATTTTGTACTATACTTGTAAATCTTGTGCTTTCTGTTGGGTAAAAAATGTGAACTGCCCTCTGTTCAAAGTTGTTTAGTAACTAGAGACTATTTCTTGCTGTTTTATTAGGATAGGCTTCCTCCCTAACCATTTCCTATAAGCATAGTCAGTTTAAGAGATATCCTGTAAGAGCAGCTGGATGTACTTAACTTCTTGTGACCTCTTTGTACAAAACTTCAGGTGTGCAGATGCGTGATAAACAGGAACTGAACAATGATCCCAGAAAAATATGTTGAGTAATGGTCATTGCTGACCCTGAAAGTGCTATTCTGTGTCAGGTGATAAATTTGTTTTACTGAAGAGGATGTGGTCTTTTGTTTTAAAAACCCCTTTGTAGTATCCCTTGCTTCCCGGGTAAGGCCCCATTCAGTCTTCTCCTTTGTGAGAAGTGACTGACGGCCCTGAGCTCAATAATAAAGGCTCTTTAAATTCCAATTTGGCCTATCTGGTTCCTATGCGGAATAGGAACCATTGCTGGGACAAATACCCAACACTCAAAATGAAGGAAAGAAAGGTTTATTTGGCTCACAGTTACTGGAGGTTTCAGTCCATTTTGGCTGGCTCCAAGGCAAATAGGCAGAGAGCACCAGTTCATGGTGGCAGAACAGCAACAACAAAGAGCAATCGCTACAGAAAGTCTGTCTCTCTCTTATGTTACATTCAGGCTCTCATAGTACTCACACTCATAATCCCATCAGTACTAAGACCTATAATTCCTAGCCTTGGATCACACATAATCCTAGTGGATCATGAGTTAAGCACAGACTCTAGAAGTCCCCACCCCATGACTACATGAGGCTTTAAGGGGACAACTAAACACAAACTATAACATCCATAATAAGCAGATTCCTGCTTGCTTTCTAGACTGTCCCATTGCCCCTCCACCCACACACCTTAACACTTCCCACTGCGTTGTAGTATCCCTTGGCAGTTGTCTAAGGAAAATATGTCATTAGGATCCAGACAAGAACATGTGGATGGATCAGCTCCGCTGAAAAGGCAAGTCCAGGTGTGCAGCCTTCCAGAGGAGAATTCTGTAGCAGCAGATGGTTCACATATGGTTCATTCTGTTTTAATCCCTGGAAGAAGTTCGAGAAAACTGCCTTTCTCTCCACATCTGCCTGATTTCAGGAGCCTTGTGTAGAATAGTTGTTCAGAGTCTCTGACACAACCTTATAACAGTGACACATACTTCATCTAGAGGTTTTCTTCTTCAGCTTCAAATATATAACTGCTAGTTTTATATCAAACAATGGGTGTCTGAGTTACTAAAGGCCAATGAAAGTGTCTTTTTCTAATGTCTTCAAAGAACATAGGCTTTAGTTATCTTCTCCAGAATTTATCTGGGGCTGCCAGCAGTTAGTCTAAGGACTTTGGGAATTTGGAACTGGAATTAAGAAAATATGGACTTGCGTATCTGTCGAACAGATTGTTGTAAGATGTTAGGATTGCTGTTTTAATGCCAGTCCTATTGTCATCACAGAGCCTCTTGGATTCCTGAAGATAAGACAAAGTTTTAACATCTCGTTAATATTCTTATTTTTTTATTTCTTTCTTTTTCTTTTTTTTTTTTTATATTTTAGGGAGGCGTCTATAGGGTGTTCAGGGTCTTACTACTACACCAGACTCATAGTGATCTACCTGCTTATAGTCTCCCAAGAGCTGGGGTTACAGGCACGTGCCAACATGCCCAGTCTCAACTCATTGATTTTCTCTATTTACAAATTTGTTTGTGTGATTTCCCTGTTGAAGAAAATGTCCAGTGCTTATTACCACACTCTGTAGCCTGATGTATCAGGACCTGGACATCTAGTCTTAGCTCACATTTTTGCTTCTTCTCAATTCCTTTCTGCATGTTCATTTTGTTTGCTAAGAATGACTTTGTCTCTCTCTGCCTGATACACTTAGTCTTTAAGACTCAAATCAAAGCAGCATCATCTGTATGATCCTCTCTGAGGTTTCTACTTTTTACACTCACTGCTTCACTGTATTGGATTCTAGCAGATTGTTCATTATAATGTATATTTCTTTGATCATTGTTCATAATCTTCAGTCAAATCTTGTGAGTTCTGCTTTTTTTTTTTTTTTTTTTTGAGGAACCGAGGATTGAACTCAGGCCCATGCACTTACCAGGGAAGCACTTATTCCACTGAGCCATCTCCTCGGCCCCACGTTTTGCATTTTTGATATGTTTTAAACCCATTTCATTCTTATTTTAGTCTTTTTTTTTTCCTTGGGATTCTCTACCACTGAGCTATTCGTTTTTATCTTTATATGTTGAGGCAAGTCTTGTTAAGCTGACCAGACTGGCCTTAAGCTTGAAGTCTCCCAGTTCTGCCTCCCAGGTAGTAAGGATAGAGGTGTGCCCCACCATGCCCAGTGATTTCACTCGGTACTTACTAATTTAGAGCTTCAAAATCTATCCCTGTAAATAGCTTCTAACTAATCTCTCAAACTCCTTTTGTCATTTTATATCATCATTTACATGTCCAATAGTTCTGTAATTCCAAAACCTCTATTCAGAAACTTTAGTGACAGATTAAAGCATCTGCAGGGACCAGAAATCCCTGGATTGCAGTGCAGGCCCCATACCCAGGGGCATCCTGAGATGGTGACTGGGCATGGTGGTGTGCATCTGTAACCCCAGTGCTTGGGAGGCTGAAAATAGGAGGATCACTACAAGCCTGATCTGAGTAGTAAGATCCTGTAGATCTTGTACTAAATATATTTAAAAAACAAAACAAAACTTTAGTGAGTCCTTAGAAACTGCCAAAGTAAGAATACTTTTGCTTTGGATTCAAATGCACACTTCTACCTTAACACAATCATCAAACATTATATTTCATGTGTTCTGCTCCCTTGTCTCACTGTTTATCATTCTGTGAACACATTAGTAGTTTCTGTCTCTGTGGTCCCAATGAGATCACATCCACTGTGTCATTATAGAGAATGGCCAGTGACAGCCTTGACTACGGATGTTCTAGCTGATCAATATTCAAGTTGCCTCTAAATTCTGAATGCCTGCCTAACTGGCCAGCCTCTGATCCACTCCCCTTGCCTGAGCTCTGTAGTTGGTTTATGCTCTTCATGCCTTGCCATGATTTGTGTCGTGCTGGTTTGTGCTCATTTCAACAATGTGGAGTCATGCTTCATTTGTCTCGCAAACTTCACCAAGTCACAGTCCCTGGTGTGCAAAGACCAAGGTTTAGTAATTGCATACTGAGTGAGCAGAGACATGTGCACTGGGACAGGACATGAAGGAGTGAGGTGCAGGACCGGAGTAAAGAGGACTGGGCAAGAGGGCTGATTCATAGAAATAGAGACAAAATAAATCTTCAGTAAATAAAAGTATGACAACTAGAAGAAGGTTGAAATGGATAATATCTTGTTAGGTAGCCTGTGGAGACTTCTTTCCTTTGCCTGCTTCTCTTTGAGTTTTGCTTGCATATTTTTACCCAGATATTGTGGCCTTATACTTGGAGGGGATGCTGCAGTCCACTCATTCTAGAAAAACTGATTCTATCCAAAGGAAGTCCAACACATTACAAACTTCGCTTTTGTTTTTCTTCGCCAAGTGCAGAGTAGAGAGTTGTCACACATTCCTAAGTGTCACACCCATTCTGTGTTCCCCAGCTGTGCTGGTTGCTCGGACTGCCGCCTTTCTGGTAGATCAGAAGCTGCTTTTGGGCACTTGGTTTCCAACTCTGAAAGCCTAGACCTGTACAACCCCACATGATCTCTCCGTCTTTCTGTATGTCATGGAGAATCCAAGGCCAACACTGATTATCTGTGCAGCTCTAGGGAAGATAACGGAGCCTCCTTATCTGTAAAGAAGCGTGGTTATGCGTCCTTCCTCCTTCGGTTGCTGTGATGGCTCTCAAATCTCTGTGACTGTAGTGCTGCCAACAGGAAAGGCTGCTTTCCTGTCTCCTTTTCCTCTCTCCACTGCACCTAAGAGGGCAGCCTTGTCCTACCCAGAGTACTAGCCTAAGGCGTTATAACAATGTAGTTTTTCCAAGAAATCCCCAATATTAATTTTTTGATGATTTTTTATTTTGGCACTGGATTTTTTTGGTTAATTCTGTAGTATTTGAGGAGAAATAATGATATGAAGGTACATGACAGTTAAATGCAGAAATAAGCTATAAGTTTTTAAGGAAATAAATATTTTGCTTTTTCATTTTTTAACATTTTGGTGTTCAAGTATTTCAAAAAAACATAATAAATTTTTGCACATGGAGTTTTGGATAAATCTGAGAAATAGTGCAATGAAAAGACTGAAAGATTGGGGCCGGGGAGATAGCTTGGCAGCTTAAGTGTCTGCCTGGCAAGTGCAAGGTCCTGAGTGCAATCCCTCAGGTACCAGAAAAAGAACAGCTACAAAATTTGTTTCTGTTTAGAAGTAATTTTTATTTATTTATTTATTTATTTTTATGTAGTTGCTTTTGCTTGTGTGAGAGGATGCAGACCCTGCGTTATTACAGCCATTCAGAGCGATAGCCATTTGTCTCTGAGCTGTCTGGGTTCACTAGGCTAAGCCCAAGGCTTTTTACAAGTTTTCTGAGGTTTCTGTGTCAGTTGTTGTAGCCAATACAAAGATCAAGGTGACCGGAAGGGCAGCCCAAGTCTTACACTGTAGGGGGGAGGGCAGACAGAAAACAAGTAAATAAGGCCTCAGGCTGCTCTGGTAAATGCCCTGACCACAGTGGTGGGTAGGGGTGGAGGGGCAAGGAGTGGAGGGAACTGTTTTACACAAAGGGACCAGTGAAGGCCTTTGCATCTGAAAGGTGCATCTGAAAGGGCCTGAAAAGTAAAAGGCATGCTATGCAAAGAGCCCGAGAGAGGGTAATCGGGATGAAGGAGCAGCAAGTGGCATAGCGGCCCTGTAGGTGAGGTAGAAGAGCGCGCGGAGGCGGCTGAGCAGCGCAGCCTCAGCAGGGAGGGGGTTAAGGCTGAAGCCGGGCCGACCGCCTCAGTCGCAGAAGTCACGACCTCTTTCTGAGTGCGAAGTGAGACCGCGGAGCAGGGGAGGAGCAGCGCCTAATTTGTATACTAAGGAGTCCCTCCGATCCCCAGGAGGAGGGAGCCTTAGAAAGGGGAAACCTGAAGGGCAGTTAGGAGCCCTCTGTAGTCCCTAGGAGTGCAGCACTGGTATATGGAGAAGGCCAAGGAAAGACGGGAGAAGGGGGAGAATCACAGTACGAAAGCTGATTCGGGAAATACTAATGCATTCCAGTCCTGAAATAAATAGTCCCAAGAAAATCTTAAAAAGTGGCTTTTTTTTTTTCTTTCTTCATTATCTTTATGTTAGATGCTGGCAATAAATGACGAATGTAATTCAAGGAAATACATAAAAACAACCTCGTAGGTCTAGCAACTCCTGAGGTTCACTTGGCGAGTTTGTAATTCTGGATCGCAGATGTTTTCTTACCTCAGGCAGACCTTCAATGAAAGAGTGGATATCTGCGGCATTTGCAACTTCTTTGATCTCCTCTAAGGACACCATGCGGCTATTATCACCATAGGCAATGTTCTCGGCAATGCTCCGGTTGAAGAGCAAAGGCTCTTGAGAAACGATGGCTATCTGGGAGCGGAGCCACTGTACATTCAATTCTTTTGCATCTATATCATCAAACAGCTGCCAAAAGCAGAATGGAGAACGGTATGTTAAGATCTGACAGCTGTGCCATGTTGCCATTCACTGTATTCAAACATGTCAAGCATATACAAATCATAACAAGAAGGCTAGGAATTCAAACTATTTCGAAGTGGTATAATGTTACCCAAGGGAGGCTCGTAAATCATATGTTAGTAAAACAAACAGCGTATAACTCACTGAAGTGCTGCTTCTAAACTTACCTGCCTGTTCTGGAAATGGCCACAAATTCCAGAGACCTGCTGCAAGTGTGGAGTAAACCCTGGCCGTCTGTCCTGAGGTCAGATGGAATGTGACCTACCTCTTCCTTCTCTGTTACAGGGCTGATTTACTGAAGCCAAGGAGAGGAGATGTAGGCCGATACAGAAGACCACTTGTAGAGATATGTCCTTTTGCTCACGGCCACGACAATTGTGATTGTGCGTGGACATGTAACAACACTCAACGGATATTTGATGAGCGTGCCTGCTGTGTGGCGCTGACTGTTGATGTACCAGGGAAGTAGTATATGACAAATCTCTTACACTACTGTATTCTAGCTGAGAAAGACAGGTCATAAACACACCAATAGATAAACTCAGAAAAAGAAAGTACCATGGATGTAATTCTTTCATTCCATGGTTCCAGGGATTAAACTCAGTACCTTGTACTTACCAGGAAAGCACTTATTCCACTGAGCCATCTCCCTGGCCCAAGAAAGTAGCATGAACACAGGATAATAGGGCAGAGTGACTGAAGCCTTGGAGAGGTCCTGGAAAGGGGAAGTGAAGAAGCACACACCACTTTCTGGAAAGTTGGCTAAGGGACATTCAGCCTGAGACATAAATGATGAGAAGCAGCTAGCAAGGAAGTTGGAGTAGAATGATTTTTATCAGGGAAGTAGCAAGAATAATGACTCATAGATGTGTTTAAAGAACAGAGACACAAGCCAAGGCAACTGATATATAGTGGCCATTGAGGTGAAGAGAGAGAAGGATTGAGGGAGGCAGGGCCCAGGTCCTGAAGGACTGTGGCTGATAGTGTGCTTTCTGGTTATTTTTAACCACTGGAGTGTTTTCAGGAAAGAATGCACTGTACTATCTGCAAATAGATGAATATTGATTGTTCAAGAAAGCCATTTTGGACAACTCTGGCTCAAAAATATTCATTGATGATTTATAATGTAGAAAAGTCTGTAAATGGTAGGTGAGTGAGGGTTAATGTGAGTACCCTTCATTTTTTGGTACTATGGGCTGACACTAAGGGCTTTTTGTGTGCTAGGCAGTTGTTCTATCCCTGCAGTACATCCCCAGCCCAATGTGACAACTGTTGACCTTTAGGGACCTACAGTTTTGTGGAGGACAGGGTAGGAATGACAGACGTGGGGGAGGGAGCAAGGGAAACGAAGGAATGAGAGTTGAGAATGAGAGAGTAAAGAAGATCTAGCAGGTGTTTATACAGTGTGGCAGAATAAGTCCAGGTAAGAAAAGCAATCCTGGGCTGGTGAGATAGCTCAGCAGACTAAACTCCTGCTTACGCAAATGCAAGGACCCAGTTCAACCCCCAGCATCACATGCTACGCCAGCCCCACCCTTGGGCTCACTGAGCCGGCCACCAAGACTGGGTGTGGTGGTGCACACCTGTAATGCCAGTGCTGGGGAAGCTGAAAACAGGAAGATCACTATGAGTTTAAGCTGTATAGTGAGATCCTGTACCAAATACATTAAAAAAAAGAAGAAGAAGAAAAAAGGAAAAACAAAAGAAATGCAATCCTTCAGATTAAAGGAGAATAAGGTTACATCTTTTTGAGATCAGGACCCACAAAATAGTGGTGCTGATTCAAATAAGACTTAATTGCATATACATTATTGACATTTGGGGATGGGGATGGCCAGTGAGAAAAGCATACTTGTTATTGGTTTGTTTTCTTAAGGATGGGGAGAGAGATTTAGTGTTTTAACTTCTACATTGTTTGCCCTACCCAAACCAGTGAGGATGCTTACACCCAAGTGGATATTAGCAGTACCATTCGGATCCAGGTTAGGTGTAGTTAAATTCAGTCTTACCACTTGTCCTTCCACGGGATCATAAAACCTCTGCAGAAGCTGAATAGAAGTGCTTTTTCCACAGCCACTGCTTCCTACAAATGCCACTGTCTTCCCTTTCTCAATCTTGAGGGATAAGCCACGAAGGGTAAAAACATCTGGGCGGCATGGGTAGAAGAAAGAGACTTCTCGAAACTCTAAATTCCCTTCACAGGTATCCTGCAAAAGGAAGTTCACAGCATTTAGATGGGTGACGGTAGCACCATGGCTAAATGCCCTTTGAAAACTGCATGTTTCCTCAACTGATTTAATTTTCAATTTCATGTCCATCTCTGTAGAGCTGCTGGCTGCATCCTAGTTCCTGTCATGTTGCTTATATTTTGTATCTGTGTTTCATGCTGTCTTCACTGTTCCGTGCCGCCTGGCAACATTGAGTGTCCCTTGGTTTGGCTGTGTAGACACAATCCATTCTGCAGATTAGCTGTGTAACTGGCTGCTCAGAACAATTTTTTTTTTCTTTTTAATTTGTTTTATAAAGTTTTGCTATTTGATTTGTATCCTCATGAAGTATAAGCTGGACCATATTTTAAAAGCTGGATTATATTTTACAGTTAATGTCCATTATGTTTTGAACTCAGCTTTATCTTTAGTTTCTATTGATCATTATTTGACAACTGCCTAGTTTTGTTTTCTATGTTTCAATCTTTTTAGTGAATAATGATTTGTATGTAAACCAATACTAATATATGCTAAAAATGTCTTCAAAAGAATTTCCACAGGGGAATGCCTGCTCGGGCCCCTCTGCTGTCCCTTTCTTGGATAGGAGCTGTCTTTCCCTCAATAAATATATTCTGCTAATAATAAAAAAAGAATTTCCAGGGCCAGCTAGATAGTTCAATGGACTAAAACACCTGCTTAGGCAGACCCAGGGGCCGAGGGTTTGATTCCCAGCTTGCCATACCAGCGCTGCCCCAGGGGTGCACTGAGACAGTGATTGAGACTGGGTGTGGTGGTGCATGCCTGTAATCCCAACACTTGGGAGGCTGAAAACAGGAGGATCACTGTGAGTGCCATCTGTGCAGTGACACACTGTAGACCCTGTACTAAATACATAAAAATAAAAATAAAAGACTTTCCAGAGCTACCACTAAATAATTATTTCCTTTACATTTTTGGCTCATAAAATTTTGGGTTCTTTTGGACTTTATGTTTTCCCCAGTTCCCTTTTTTTTGTGTTGTGTTGCTGAGGATTCAACCCAGGGCCTCGTGTGTGCTACTCACATTGTCTACTGTGATGGAGCTGTGTCTCCAATTGCATTGTGACTTTTATTTTATTTTATTTTATTTTTTTAAATTTAGTGTGTGTGTGTGTGTGTGTGTGTGTGTGTGTGTTAGGGAAGGGTCTACAGGCTATTCAGGATCTCATTACTAGATCACACTTGTAGTGATCCTCATTTTAACTTTTACTGTTAGTGTAGAAATAAACAAGAAGAGCTAAATGGGTCTGCATGTGTGCTGGCTGGGGTGTGCTGTCGCTGGTACTGACAGCTGGACTTGCAGGCAGATTCCTTATGTCCGATTTGGTCACATTTTAACGCTTATTGAACCCAGCCTCAAGGCATCGGGAAAGAGACATGCCAAACATTTTTGATGAGATTATTCTGTTATCAAACAAATAAAAGTTAGTATATGATTCAGACTTACATGAGGTATAATAAAATGTATGGCGAATCCTTAAATTAAAAATCGAAAGATTAATTCTAGTAAAAGACACATTGCTATTACTATTCCTCTAAATACTCTGCCTTTATTTATTTGGTCCCAGGGATGGAATGCAGGACCCTGCCAGGTAGGCAGGCATTTATGCCACTGAGTTCTTTGCCTGGTCCAACTCTGCCTTTTTTTGTTTTTTTCCGGAATCAGGGATTCAACTCAGTCCCTTAAGCTTGCCAGGCAAGCGCTTATTCTGCTGAGCCATCTCCCCTGCCTCTCTGCCTTTCTTTGAACACACACATCCCACTGTTTTTGCTACTTCCTTTCTTTTTGTTTTGTTTTTGCCACTTTCTGAAGCAGTTCTGGAAGTCCTCTTTCATGAATGTCTTTTTCATGGCTGCCTCCATGTCCTAAATCAATTCAAAAGGAAATTTCTGTAAAATAAAAACATTAGGTCATATCCTCCTCCTCCTCCATCGGCACGTGCACCTTCCAACTCTTCCCCAAGTCAACATGACCTTGAGAGGTACATGGGCAGAAGAGAACTTCCAGACTGCTTTACTGTTACTCTGACCACAGAGTTCTTTTTGGGGTGCGTGTGTGCCGGTCCTTGAGCTCAGGATCTCGTGCTCCAGGCAGGAGCTGCGTCAGGGAGTGGTATTCCCAGCCAGCACTACTTTTTTTTTTTTAAATTTATTTTTTTAAGAACTGCTTTAGGTAGGACATGTGTATTTAAAGAAAAGGGAAATATTTTGAAGAGGATTAATCTGACACATCTTTTACTGCAGTAATTTTTTTAAAAGGAAACATTCACCATATTTTCTGATCATATCTCATAGAAGTAGAAGAAAACATTGAACTTGGTGTATGCCACAAGATAAATAAACCAGGTCTAATTTTGCACCTTGTAACACAGTGTGGCTATTTCTGCATATGCTCTGCTGCCTTTGGTAAAGGCATAGCGAGATAATCTAAGAAACTTTTAGACTCATACTTTTTAGAATTTAATTTTACTATTTTTAATTGTGTTCACTATGGAGAATTTCAATCGTACCTAAAAGTGAGAGAAAAATACAATATGTTTCTATGTTCCTATCATCCAGTTTCGTGTCCATAGTTTTTTTTTTTTTTTTTTATCTTTTTGAGACAGGGTGTCACTGTGCAGTTCAGGCTGGCCTTAGCTCACTTTGTAGCTCAGGCTGGTCTCGAACTCACAACAATCCTCCTGTCTCAGCCTCCCGAGTGCTGGGATTACAGGCCTGCGCCACCACGCCGGCTTCCATAGTTTTTTGTTAATTTGGTGTGAGCAGATTTTAATTCTTTTTTCTTAATATTTTAGAATATCATTTATTTATTTATTTATTTGGTACGCAGTCTCATTACACAGCTCGGACTCGTAGTGATCCTGCTGTCTGCCTTCCTAGTGCTGGCGTTACAGACCTGGGCCACCACACCCGATTTCAGTGGCTGGCAAGTTCTTCCAAGCAGAGAAATCATAGAGAATTATTAGCATATCAAACTAAAGATTAAATTTTTTTTTTTTTTGGCAGAACCAGGGATTGAACTCAGGCCCTTGTGCTTGCCAGGGAAAAGAGCGTATTCTATTAAACCATCTCCCCAGCCCCCCAAATAAATTTTATAGTCTTCATAAAAAGTACTTTTATAATCTTACATATAGTTCTATATATTTGTTATAAATACACAATTTCTTCATTGTAATTTTAGAAAAGAACAGCAGTACTACATACATTTAAATCCCAAAATCTTGTTTTATTTATTTATCTATTTGGTACAGGATCTTGCTATACAGCTTGGACTTGTAGTGATCCTCCTGTCTTAGCCTCCCCAGCGCTGACATTACAGGTATGCACCACCATGCCTGATTTCGGTGGCCAGCATGGCATTCTGGGGCCAGCGCCAAGGCCCACACAGCATGTGGTACTGGGGACTGAACCCAGGTCCTTGTGCTTGCCAGGCAGGGGCTTAGCCTGCCAAGCTACCTCCCTGGCCCCTAAAATCTTATATTGATTGAGCTGTATCTTGAGTGTTTAGTTTTGAGAATTTCAAGATCCTTTTATTTCTGTTATAACTATGAACATTTCCTTTAATAATTATATAAATCTTTGATGCGGGTTTCTTTTAAACTGTCATATTTAACAGGTAATAGTGGGCCGGGGAGATGGATCAGTGGAATAAGTGCTTCCCTGGCAAGTGCAAGGGCCTGAGTTCAACCCCCTGCTCTGCAAAACAACAACAACAACAACAACAAACAAACAGGTAGTGGTGACACATGCCTGTAATCCCAGCACTCAGGAGGTTGAGGCAGGAGGATTGTTGTGAGTTCTAGACTAACCTAGGCTACAAAATGAGTTCAAGGCCAGCCTGAACTGCATAGCCAGGCCCTGACTCAAAAAGAAAAAACAAAAACAAAATCAAAACCCCAAATAAGATGTCATACATAAAGATCTATTAAAATCCTAGAGAAATGGTTGTAATTGAAAAAAAGATTCTATAATTGTAAATGAAAAAAAAAATTTACATACTTAATGGTTGGTCCTATTTTTAAATTTAAAATGTTTAAAAGGTCTTAAAATTGAATATATATGTGTATAATGCTATTATTGAGAATGTTACTTTGAAATTATTTAATTCTCTGTTTTTCTTCTAATATTCACAATCCCTTAGAATTTGTGGCTAACTTTGTATATATGTCAATTTAACAAAAATAGTTCCCTTTTTTCCTCTTATGTTTGTAGATATTTTTAAAAATGAAAAATAGCAATAAGACATTATTTGCTTGCATATATTATCAGAGGAAAAAGTGCGTAAAATCTAAACCTCTAAGCAAGACTAAAACTGTTGCTGTCTGAATACATTTCAATATTTGAATCAATTCTGTCTTAATAATACTCTCATGGGATCAATCATATAAAGTAAAAGCGTATATTTTTAATATAGAGGTGCAAGTCTGATTGAGATAACACTCCATTCCTTTTTTATAGTAATAAAATTATTTTATATGAAGCTTTAATTCTTTATGCTACTAGATCTTTTTTTGGGGCAGTGCTAGGGATTGAACTCAGGCCCTTGTACTTGCCAGTCAAGTGCTTATTCTATTGAGCTATCTCCCCAGACCTTACAACTATCTTTTGCGGATTTAACAAGTAGTTTCTTCATCTAATAAGTGGACACTTAAATTGTAATTGTGCTTACTGGTTTCTTCCCTTTTTGACTGCAGCTGTCTATAGTTGGTTTCTTTTCCAACAAAGCAAACAGATGTGCAGCTCCAGATTTGGCTTTGGAATATTCAGGTGCCATGACAAGTGTTTCTCCAATGGCCATCGCTCCATAGGCAATTGCAGTAAAAACTCTATCAAAAGATAAAGCATTTGAATCTTAGGTCCACTGAAAAATAGTAAAGCTTTAAAAGTAAAGGAAAAAGCAGGCATCAGAATACAACCTTTTAGTCCAGATAATACCACTACTGCGTAGTCTGTACACCAAAATAACCTTTGGAGCTAGGGTAGCCTTAAGAATTTCTCTTTTGATTGGAGACACAGATCAAAGGTTCCAACCAGTGAGTATTACATGTCTTAGCCACCTTAATTTAAGGCTTGCTTGCTTGGAGATTTTAGAGAATTCAATAGTCAGTAGGAGGAATGCATCTGTAGGAGTAAGATCTAAATTGATACAACAGATCACAAGTGGGTATCTTCTTTCTTTTTTGCATATAATGTAGTTAGAACAGATAACTGAAGCTAAATGATTATCTATCTACCTGATGTGCTACACTAGTTAGAGAGCAAGGCATAGGGATTGTACTTTCTTAACATCCTCAAATAAAATCTCACTAAAATATACTTCAGCTAAGGCTGGGAGAAAAGCTTTTGGTCTTGTAGGATTGATTTGTATCATGATTCCAGTTTTCTTTCTTTCTTTTTTTTTTTTTTTTTTTTTTTTTTTTTGCGGAACCGGGGATTGAACTCAGGCCCTTGTGCTTGCCAGGCATGTGCTTATTCTCCCCAGCCCCTGATTCCAGTTTTAAATGCTCATTATAAAATGATAAGTTGTCATGGCGTTTGGAAGCATACAGAATATTCAGAGTACCATTTGACCATGGTTCAATATTTTGTTTTGAACATGAAAATACTGTATTGAAATGAAAGGGCTATGCATACTACAGTGAGCTGAAAGTACAATCCAGTTAAAAATGGTCACATTTTCCTGCCTGTACTTAGATACTAGGTGATCAGAGGCCCTTAGGGAGATGACCTGCTTGTTCATCTTTTGGATCACAGCAAGTTGAATGCTTTTGGGCTCCTTCTGAAGTTCTCGCTCAGAGAAATCTGTCAAAGGGTGACCACTGTCATCTCTTCAGCAACCTAGACCTCAGATCCTGACTTTTGTAGGCTTTATAAAGATCAAATATGATATAATATATCAAAACAACTGGTTTACAGGGATGTCTGATGCTACAATGATTGTATCAAAAGTTCTGTGTTGGGCTGGGGTGATGGCTCACTAGAATAAGTGCTTGCCTGGTAAGCACAAGGGACTGAGTTCAATCCTTGGTTCTGAAAAAAAAAATTCTGTCTTATTAAGAGATTTTTGCTAACATTTTCATAAATTGTTTAAAGCTCAAAATGCCATTCAAAATACTTGGGAATCCAGCTATAAACATCAAAAGTAGTTATTTTTTAAAAAGTAGTTATTAAATTTGTCCAGAGGTTACTAAAGCTTTTTTCTTTTAATGCAAAGTAAACTGTGGATGAGATTTAAGTCTGTCGGATTCTAGGGTGAGCTAGTGAAATGTGTGCATAGCTGGACTTCAAGCCTGGAGATCTGGATTCTAAATGCAGGGGGTAGAATTTCTCTAAAATCAACCAAGAAGGAAATAGCTTCTTCCTGTGAGGTGAGCTATATGTCAAAACATCTACTTGTCTAAACTCTTCTACCCTTAAGTGAATAATTTCAAGCATTAGGCATCAATGTCAAGACCTTGTCCTCCTCTCTTCCTGAGGGAGAGTCTCTGGGGGAGCTGGGCAGCTGTTGGCTGGCCGTCATGGCCATGGACAGGAGAAGAAGGCTTTCCCATTGGCTTTGGCCTACTAGGGGTGCTTTCCTAATAATAAAAGTAATACGCACAATTGTTTTTTGCTGTGGGCAAGAGTCAAGATGTAGTTGGAGACCTAGTGTGCTACATCCCTTAGTATTTCAAGGAATCAATTTTTTTTTTCAGAACTAGGGATTGAACTTAGGCCTTTGCACTTGCCAGGGAAGCACTTATTCCACTGAGCCATCTCCCTGCCCCAAAGGAATCAATTATTAAAATTTCATTAAAAGTCTGTCGGTACTTTTCTGGCCAATAATCACACTGAATATTGAACTTCTGATATGATTACTGTGCTTAGATTTCAGGAAGGCTGGGCCACCAGCGCATAGCCTGCCTGCTGGGTTCTCAGTCAGTTTTTCAAAGCTGTAGTTTTTATTATCCCCATTGGGTACCATAATCTCTTGATTCTCTCTTACCTGTCTGCGGTACTTAGCTTCTTTCCCAGTGTGTACAGGAAAGAAAGAAGCAATTCAGGGAGATAGAGAATGGCCCTGCGGTAGGACAGGGAGATACCTCCCTTGGGAGCAAGTAGTTTCTGGACATTGTAAAAAGCATGGCAGAACTAAGAAAAACAAGCAGAAAAGAGCCTAGCAGAACTGATACGAAATGAGGCAGGAGAAAATGTTAGAATGTTACCACATTGCTTTACATGCTCATTTCAGAGAATTGTCTGCAATTACAGGCAGATTCCATGCCCTCTATCAGATTCACAGATCAGAGGAGATATGGTTGTGCAGTGAGCTCCAGCTATCCACATTTTTAACCAGTTTATAGATTGAAGAGTTGGGAAATCATTTGTTAGAGAATAACACAAAGTGGTTTTTTTTTTTTTTTTTTTTTTTTAACCTAAAAAGAATTACGTAGAATCCTACAAAGATTCCAGTAAGAGGAAACTTTTTTTTTGGGGGGATGGGTGGTTGAGATAGGGTTTCACTATATAGTTCAGGTTGACCTTGAGTTCACTATGTAGCCCAGGCTGGCCTCGAACTACTGCCTGAACCTCCTGAGTGCTGGGATTATAGGTATGTACCATCATGCCCTGGCAAGCTTGTGTTTTTTTCTTTTTCTCTCTTTTTTTTTCATTGTCTCTTCCATTCATGTAGTTGATTAGAAAAGACACTTTGTCACCTTGTACTCTGGCAGGCATTGGGCCAGGCACAACTTGGTATTTTTTTTTTTTTTTTTTTTTTTTTTTTTTTTTTTTTTTTTTTTTTTTTTTTTTTTTTTTTTATTTGTCTTTTTTGAGACAGGGTCTCGCTATGCAGTTCAGGCTGGCTTTAAGCTCACTTTGTAGCTCAGGCTGGTCTCGAACTCACAACAATCCTCCTGCCTCAGCCTCCCGAGTGCTGGGATTACAGGCATGCGCCACCACGCCCGGCTCAACTTGGTATTTTTAATAGTGGATATTAAACCCAGGGCCTTGGTGCTGAGCTAAATATCCCACTCTTTTTAATTTTTTACTTTGAGGCACAATCTTGCTAAATTGCTCAGTCACTCAAGTTGGGATCAAATCTCCAATATTCCTGCCTTTGCCTCCCACAGTGCCAGCATTATAGGTGTGTGGGTGTGTGCGTTGTACTCTGTTTGAATGACACTCATACTAAGGACACTGATATTAATAAAGGCCCTAACTCACACAGCTTCCTTGTTATTCTTTCCCTTGGGGCACTGGAAATACCAAGGTGATATTATCATTAATCATTACTCTTTTGGTAATGGTTTGTGTATGTTGTGACAGCTAAAATGCTCATGTCTGTCAAAGATGACCCAGTTGTAATATTTTTACTTTTCTTTCTTTTGGTCTGTTTGAAAGTCTTTCTATACAGTTCAGGTGGCTTTGAATTCACTTTGAAGCTCAAGCTGGTCTCGAACACAGAACAATCCTCCTGCCTTAGTCTTCTGAGTGCTGGGATTATAGGCTTGCACTATCACCATCTGTTGTAATGGATTTAAATAAATTAAAGAAATTTGGTAAAGGTAAGGGAGAAATTTTTGTATTAAGGCCTTTTGAGTCTCTTATAATTTAGGGCCATAAAATAATGTAAAGCAAGTCACCAATTCCATGTATGATAAGGATCCGTGCAGCTCAGGGCATTTAAATAGAAAATTAAGCAAGAATTATTTTAAAAGGAACCTTTCAGAATACTGTATGAGTGTTTGGTACAGAATTAGAATAAGAAATATCCATTAAACAAAGCTTCTGATATGTAGAGTCATCAAAGTGAATTTTTTGCTACTTGTTAGTTATTTGACCTTGAGTGAGTAACCTCTTTGACCTTTAATTTTTGTATCTGTCACATAGCAGTATTTTGCAGTGTGGTTCAGCAGAATAAGTAAATGGTACATCCTGAGTCCTTAACGGTGAGTAAAAATGTATCAAGGTTTGTTGTCAGAGTGGTTATGTTAAATCATGGGCCCATTGGCAGTCTTGGAAGCTCCTTTTTGGAAACTTCCTGAAGGATTCACTGGCAAGATGCTAGCTGAATAGGGTTATGTGGTGATGGCTCTCTTCAGACTTCTCAAGCTGAATAGTTCTACATGCACCAGACTACTTCCTTCGCAGGCTTTGCTTTTAGTATAGCAAAACAAGACTCCTTGAAGAAGACAAGGAAAGAGTCGCCCAAATCACCCCTCCCTGACTGCAAGCCGCCCAGGAGGAGAGAGATGCCTTCAGCTTGAGTGACAGAGAAAGAATGAAGTCCAGTCCTAGGCTTGAAAGTTAGTACCAGGTCTCTGTGCCTGGCATAGCCACATGACCCCTATACCAGTTGAATGAGTACCTAAAGTTGCATTAGGCAGGTAGATGCAGGATCCCACCTCCACCTCTGGGGAGCAGGGCATAGAAGATGGTACTGGACTTGATCTCAGAGCTCAGTGCCAGGGCTGCTGAAGGGAGATTCAGCACCTGATAGAAACAGAAGGGCTACATACAGGCCAGGTTACAGTGCACAGATGGAGCCTCTAGACTGGCCCTGAGCACTGGGAAGACAGACTCAAGTTTTGGTGGCATCATCTCCAGCCTTGGAGGCTCACCTGGTCTCTTCCAGGGACCATGCAGGTCCTTGCAGCTATGAAACTCAGGAATGACTAAGTCAGTCTAGCAACAGCCTTGGTGGCTAAGGGGCTGTCTCTTTCAGCCATCCTCTGACCTGGAACTATATAGCTTTAGCCAGGTGACTGCTCACAGATGGAGCTCTAGAACCTACCCTGGTACAGACTGTGTAGGCAGTGTCTAGCTTAGCATCAGCCCAGGTGGCAAGAGACTGTTGTTACCAACACTGCCCCAACCTCAGGCATCATTGCATGGTACGAGACCCCACTTGCTGGAGGTAGGACAGGACAATAAGTACATGACTTGCCCTGGAGTTAGTGCTGGGCAGCTGAAACCTGACACTGGGCATATCCTAGCCCTAGTCTATGGGATTGTGTTTCAGCCAACATTATGGAGGTGGCTGGTTTTTACACCAAGTTGCCTCCAGCAATAAGCAGCTCACAGTGGGAGCCTTGATCCTAACCATGTTGTTCTGGCTTAGTGAACTCTGGGCTCAGGGCATGATGTGCTTTGGTGACACTGGTGGCCACAAGTACGATATGGGAGCCTGGTGATTCTGCCTGGACCTGATAACTGCAGATGAGGTATGTGGCCTAGCCTGGCCCCATGGAGGGGCTCCTAGGGACAGACTGTTCTCTGCTACATTTCTGTTTCTTCCTGAATGATTCACCAATAGTGCACTTGAAACTAACCTGGTTCCTACACAGTAGAGTGGACTCATTGGGGAGGTGAGAGGAAACAGGAAGATAACAATTATTGGACAGTTACTATCGGGAGTCAGAAGTGCAAGGACCTGGGTTTGGTCCTTGATACCACATGTAACACTGGCCCGAAACCAGTTACAGTGGCACTCATCTGTAACCCCAGTGTTGGGGAGGCTGAGACAGGAGGATCACTACAAGTCTGAGTTGCATAGTCAGACCCTGTACCAAATATACAAAGAAACAAATAAATAAATTGTCATGTTCATAAAAAACAAAAACAAACAAACAAAAAAACCAACCAATCGGGAGCGAGGAGTCCTAGTGTGTTATTAGATAGTAGGGTGAGTATAGACAATGATGATGTACACTTCAAAATGTTGGGAGAGAGCTGGTCAGATAGCTCAGTGGACTAAAACGCCTGCTTAGGCAGAGTGCAGTGGCCAGTGCATCCCTGCCCCCAGGGTGCGCTGAGACTGTGGTTGAGAAGGAGAGTGGTGGCAGAAGCCTGTAATCCTAGCACTTGGGAGGCTGAACACAGGCAGATCATTATCAGTCTGATCAACTAGTGAGACCCTGTAGATCCCATATCCCCTGTACTAAATGAAAAAAAAAATGTTAGGAGAAAGAATTCTGAAAAAATTATAAATGTTTGAGGAGATAAATACGATCAATCTGATTTATATATTATGCAATGTATATATGTATCGAGACATAACTTAGTACCCTACTAATATGTACAATTTTTAGGTATCTGTTAAATAAGAATGATGACATGGTTTTGAAATGACATCATTCTTAGAGAAAATTCTTTGCTTAGTTTTAACCCAGGCTGGGCAGGTGGCTCAAGGGAGTAAGTGCTTGCTTGGCAAGCCCAAGGTCCTGTGTTCAATCCCCAGTACCACAAAAAAAAAAGAAAGAAAGAAAAGTTTGAACCCTAAGTCTCAGTATGAAATGGATTCCCAATTATAAAGATCACATTTTTATATAAGTATGAATGACTAAAGACCATTTCTATAGGTCTTTCTGCCAAGGCACACTGTAGTAGGTTAGTGGGTGTAAAAAGGACATCTACAAACAAACAGAAGTCATGAGAAGCTGGCTCTGAGGCATGTTTCTAGGAATGACTAGTCTGCCTAAGCAGGCACTACTCCAAAATTTCCCCGTAAATTAACTAATTAGTTAATTATTTTGGGCCATGCTTAGGCTTGAATTAAAGGTCTTATGAAAGGCAGGTAAGGATTATACCACTGAGCTGTGGCCCGAGCCCTCTCCCTTTTTAAAAAAAAATTAGTTTTGCCTTTACATCTTTTATTACTGCAACAGTTTCATGTCTTATGTAGCCTTCCAACTCTGTGCTTGTGCCTTCAACACTTTCACCATGATTTTCTGCTCTTTAACAAGAAAGCATGCTTGATCCTGTTGTGGACACACTCGGCATACACGGAGCTCCCATAAGCCCTGCTGACATGCTTCGCCATTTTAGACAGTCTCCTAAGAACTTTAGGCCGCATGCTCGAACCCCTCGAAGTTTGTCTGGGCACACACCACACACAGATCTGGGGGCCTTCCCAAACTTTTTCGTATAGAGGTAAACAATTCTATTCCCTGGGGTTCAGGACAGCCTCATTTTGTTAAAGGCAGTGTCGTATGAAAGTGTACAATGGTACGTCAGGTGCTGGACCATTGTGACAGCCTCTAGACATGTACCTGGAAGCTCTCCCTTTATTTTTGATTCAGTTATTGATTCAGTGAGTATTCATTGCATCCCTACAATGTGCCATGCCAAGCTTTTGTTTTTTTGACTTTTAGGAAGCATCAGTGAGCAAGATAGACTGAGTCCTGTTCTCAGCATATGAACTCAATAAGTAGGGAAACAAAAGGTAACCTCCTATGTAGTAAGACATAGTCATGGGGAAGATGAAAAAAGTGGGGTTGGGGACCACGTTAGGTGATCTCTGAAAGTCCCTTTGTGGAGTAGACATAAGGGTGGAAGCTTGGTGGTAAGAAAGAGGCAATGCAGCAAAGACCTGGGGGATGGTCACTCTAGGCACAGGGCAAAGAAAGTGCTGAGACTTTGAAGTGGGCTGTTCCAGGCTTCAACCTCAAGGGTGGGGCTGATGTGCAGTGTGTAAGGGACATAATAAAAAGGAAAATACCCCATCTTGAAGGGCTTTCATATCATGGTAAGGAATGTCACTTTATGAAAATTTCAATAAGTTATTATAATCTTTTAAAATACATTAACACAATTAGATTTGTGCTTTAGAACCTCACCTGGGTGCTGAGTGGAATGGATTCTAGGGAAGCAGGAGGGGATAGCAGTGGGAAGACTGTTGGATAGGTCCAGTCAAACCAGGCAGGAGACTGGACAAACATGACAATGAGCAGAGGATACGAAGCATTTTGGACTTAGAGCTGTGTCAGAACTTGGTAGTCTATAGGGCAGGAGAAGCAACAGGGATAATTTCTAGATTTTCAGGTTGAGCAACTGGATGGATGGTGGTTATATTATTAAGTACAGTCCCCTAGAGATTTAAGAAGACAAAAAAGTTTACATATCTTAGGGGGAGAGAAAGATTACATGTAATCTTTGAGGAGTTGAATTCTGTTTTGGACACATTAACATATTATTAGGTACCCAAGTATATGTGCTTAGTAGGTAACTATAGTAAAGAGTCTGATGTTCAGGGCCAGGGTTGGAAATATACAGAAGTTGTTAGAACATAGGTTGTTTATAATTGTCAGACTGGATGAATTCATCAATGGGAGTATACAGATGAAAGGTCTGAGAGCTCTAACATCCTGGAGCAACACAAAACCAGGCAGTAAAGGCAGCAGAAAACAAGAGCCAATAAAGGATTTGTGGGAAGTGAGCCTGGAGAAGAAGATGCTTCAGGAAGGAGCTGCCAGACAGCACTGAGAGGCTGAGTGAGAGACTAGCGCAGTGAGCTGTCTAAGGGTGGCTGAGATGGGTTGGTGACAATCATGAGTCTTTCTACATGTCTTAGAAGGAAGTGGTGTGGTAGAAAGAGGCTTGCCTGGAGTGAGTTCAGGAGAGAAAGGAAGTGATCAGAAGATGGTGAGGGGGCTAGAGAGATAGCTCAGCAGTCTAAAGGGCCTGCTTAGGCAAGCTTAGGCAAAGCGCAGGGACTGTGGCTTAATCCCCAGCACCACATGCCATGCCAGCCCTGACCCCAGTGTGGGCTGAGCTGGCCACACACACACACACACACACACACACACACACACACACACACACGAAGATGGTGAGGGCAGGAAGAGGTACCATTTCCTATAAAGGACAGCAGAAGTGCAGGCAATTAGTAGAAGGGAACTTCTTCTCATGGAAAAGAATTTTTTTCTTTAGATGATTATAGAACAAAGAAAGAGTACTAACAAGGTAATAAAAAGATGAAAATTCTGTAAGGGTTTATGGAATCATTATACTCCTTACATTAGCATGACTTTAATTAGCTTGCTTTCTGCTCAATGTCCAAGATCAGTTACATGGGCACCCTGATTTACAGAGTCATGAAAGTTTAGAAAAACATGTTCTGAGTTTGAAGCACTTGATGTGCAAACAAACTTTTGGAATACAACTAAGTTTAAATTTGGCAAGGCCTGCATGGCATAAGAACAAAGGGGACCCCTGCCTACTTTAAAGAGGGCTTGTGAGCTGAATAAATGATGTGATTCCACATAATTTCCATGTCAGTTTCTTGCTAATCTGACCAATCAGTCTACAGATCATAATGAAGCTCATGGTTACTATAACTGTGATAGGGGGACTTCTACACATTAATTTTGGAACCAGGAACATACATTTATTTTTGTTGTTGTTGAAACTTTAAATACAGATATTCTTTTTTTTTTTGAAGGGGTCTCACTATGCAGTTTAGGCTGGTGTTGAACTCACTGTGTACCCCGGGCTGGCCTCAGACTCATGACCCTCCTGTCTCCGTCTCCTGAGTACTGGTGTTGCAGGTGTGGAACACCTTACAGATATCCTTTTTTCTTTTTTTTCTTTTTTTTTTTTTAATGTATTTGGTTGTTACAGGGGCTCACTACACAGGACTCATAGTTACCCTCCTGCTTTCAGCCTCCCCGGTGCTGGAGTTACAGCACACCTCAACTCTGGCCAGCTCAGGCCATCCTATGGGCTGGGACTAGTGTAGCAAGTGGTGCTGGGAATCGAACTGTGGCCTCTGCACTTGCTTAAGTTTGCCTGAGAAGGTGCTTTAGTCTACTTTACAAAGGAAATTGCCTTTCAGGAAACTGCTAAGTGCCACTTCCTGCTGAACTACTAAACTTAAACATAGGTAAGATTCTGGAATCCTTAGTTGGTGAAATATGGATTGTTTCCTTAAGTATCTAGCAAGGAAACTTTCTCAGTTCACACTTAGTAGACAAAAATACTTTCATTAGAATAGAAACTAGCATTTATGCCAAGTTTTCCTGCAATTATGTGGCTTCAACTGACTTTTGGATGTTTCTTCAAATAGAATGTGTGTCTTCAAAGTACATATACATGGCACCAATGAAGATCATAAAAGGAACCTCCTGAGACTCAGGGGGTGGCCCTGAAGCAGGGGTCCCCAGTATGTGCCAACTGGCTGCGCTCTTGGAGCAGGTGTCCTCTCCCACTTGGTATTCAAAAGACCCTGACCCTTTTCTCAATGTGCACGTTTTAGTGGAGTTTTTTTTTTTTTTTTTTTTTCCTGGAACTGGGGATTGAACTCAGGGCCTTGCACTTGCCAGGGAAGCACTTACTCCACTGAGCCATCTCCCTGGCTCTTAGAGGAGTTTTTGGAAAACAAAAGAAGTTCTTATTTTTTTTTTTAAAGTCAAATATTGTATGGAATTTTTCTCATTTTAAGTATTTAGCAATGACATTTATAATGTCAAGTACCATATTTTCTCATGCAGGAAGCTCAGAATTAACATTCAAAATTAATTTTTATTATTTTAGTTGTATGTATGTGTTTCTATAAAGTAAGAAAAAGTCATTACTATGTAAACAGAACTCTGAGGCTCTAACCAATGATTTGGGAAGAAGGAGTTTCACTGGCAGTCATCAATTCCAAATGTCACTTTTGCCCCAGAATATTTGCTTAGCAAAGAGCTTAACCTTAAAGACAGTCATACTTAATAAAGGTATCGTTACATTGGGAATTCCAAAAAAAATCATATAGATTACCTGGGGAATGGATACTAAGAAAACATTTTTTGCCCTATTTTCCCAAATATAATAAGCAGCAGCAGTGAATGATTCATTTGAGAGTTTAACTCAGAATATTTGTATAATATCACTAGCAATATTTTCCAACTATGTTATAGTTCTTATGGATATTTAATAACAAAACTTAGCTTGATTAAGTCATTTCACAGCATAAGCTTATCAAAACATCATATTGCATCTCATAAATATAGAGTGTATACAATCATTATTTATCACAACATTTTCAAAGCACGCCATTCCCTCCTAGGTGGGAATGATGATCCTCAACAAGCATTACCTTTCTGCCGGCATGTACAGCACACAACTAACTTATAGAGTCTCTGAGTTTGCACAACTTACACGAACATGCCCTCTGGTGTCATTCGTCCTGCTTGAACTAAATAGGTTCCAAATTGAAATCCTGCTGCATAAGCGAAATACACAAAGGCGTGGCTGAATGCATAACAGCTTCCGATGATCTGTGCTTTCTTCAGGGTATTTCTGAAATGCACAATTTTCCAAACAATGGGGCATGAATTACAGCAAAGTCACTTTCATAAACGTAGAGTAATGAATAACAGGTCTTCGAAGTGTTAAAATTTGGTAGCTTGTAGAACACTCTACCAGGTCCTCGTCTCAGTCCAAGAAATCAGTATTTGTAATCCCAAAGTTACGTTATTGGAATCCTGTCAAGTTGATTCCAATCTACCACTTTCCATGTAACCCACAGTGAGAAATGAAAACACTAAATTATATCTTTAATCATCGGAGAGTCAAGGGCCTCTAGGTCCAGCCACGAAGATGGCTTCTTGGAACCAAGAACGCGACCCAGGGCCTCACCCAGTTTTTATTCAGTGGAGGAATGGCTTCAGGAGGATTGGCTGAGAATTATGGGAATTAGGTGAGCTGAGCTAGGCAGGTGGCCTAAATTTACCTCTGCCATATGCAGAGAGGATATGCAAAGAGTAATCTGCATTATATGCTGCCTTGGTTTGCATTATGTAGTGTTCAATGTTTTGGAAAGTCTGGTGCTTCAGCTTTGATGTAGACTTTCAAGCCCCAGGAAGTCATAGCCTCTATCTGGAGGCTCGATCCCAGCTGGTGGAGCGGAGCATTAGCTCTACCGTCCTGTCTCTACCTGGCTCACATTAAGGAGCCGCAGGTTTACCAGGGAAACACGCATGCCACCTTGAAAGACTATCACCAGCACCTGAGCTAGACTAATACACATTGCTTAAGGTCAATTGAAGGATAAACAGAAGTCCTAGCCAGCTCTCTACATAACAATACAAGGAAATAGGATCAGGCTCAGTCAAAATGGAGACAATGGCTCTTCTTTCAAGGTGAGCTGCTCAGGGGGTCCTCCACAGTACCTATTTATTTTCTAAGGATTAAAGAGAACATGATTTGTATTTTACTACTATGAATTGTAGAGAAGACAATGATATAATGGTATTTTTCTATGGATATATTCTGTATAGTTTAGTGTAACAAATCTGCCTTAGTTTGCTTTCTAAGAAGTGGACAGTCTGTGTGAGGACAGTTAAAAATATTTGGTTTAGAGGCACTTAGAATTATTCCCCAATTATTGTAATCCTGCATTAATACAATTGATAATGACAGAGGGTGATGCTGACCACAAGCATGAATACAAAAGAGTATAAAGCTGTCCGTCGGTCAGACACTGAGTCAAAGTGACAAGGAAGGCTGTTTAATGACTGCATTTATTGTGTATATATTTGTTTTAAAATGTAAACTATCATAGATATTTTAATGCAAAAGAAGTCTTCCCTTCTTGCATATGCGGTTTCCTCAGTCTTATCGTAGAAGACAAACATGTACACTGAGTAGGAGAGTAAACAGAGCGTGCACCGAAGAATGTATGCATCAGAAAACCAACTTGCATAAATGTCTCACTATTAAATTTATTGAACCATCATGAGATTAGTACAGGTTACCATTGATCTCTATAGTTACAAGAGGGCTCTGAGTGGTGGCTGTTGGCTTCCACACATTCACTAGTATGACGAACTGCCAAAGGGCATATACAGTTTTTTTTGAAGACTCTGTAGTACATCATGGAAGATCTAATATATTTATCCTGTGTTTCCCCTTGATTTTTCTTTGTTTTCTCTTGGTGAAGTTATGTGAGAAATTATCTCGGTTTAAAAATTTGTTTTATTTAATCTTTAGATTTTTAAATTTTTTTCTGTATTTTAGGGAATGGTCTACAGGGTACAACGATCTCACAACTAGACTGGACTCATAGTAATCCATCTGTTCACAGCCTCCCAAGAGCTGGGATTCCAGGTGCACATCACCACACCCAGTCTCAATTGCCACCTCAGACCCCCTGGGGTGGGGCTGGCATGGTAGGTCAAGGGATCGAACCCCTGGCATCTGCAGCTCCTGTGCCTGCTTGCAGGTGCTTTAATCCTGAGCTATTTGGATGGCCCTAAAATTTATTTTGAAGAGAACAGAAAAGTAATAGATAAGACATTAGAAACATAAACATAATTATATGTATATTATAAAAAAAACCCCATGATGGTAAGTTTTCAACAGTGGTTGTTGTGTACATTGCTGTATTCAGTATAATTGCTCAAATTACAAATATAAGCATGTCAAATTGGCCAACGTAAGAATTTTAAGCATTAATTGCTACCTTAAAAAATGATAAAAATTAGTAGTGCAATCATCTTAGCTATCCTGTGTATAAGCACAGATGATTAGGGTATCTCATTCTTAGGAAAGCCAGGGGCTTGGTAGGCAAAGCACTGAAATTCATGAAGACCACAGCATGTCCCAACAGCAGGGGTCGCTGGCATGGGTATGCATCTCCAGTCACCTGTGCTGGGTCTGAAGAGTCTCTTCATACATTTGCTCAAAAACTTTTTCTCTTGTTAATGATACTATGGTTCGTATATTCTCCACTGCTTCAGTTGCTATCTATAAAATAAAGCATAGAAATAATACAATGGTGTATTTTAGCATAATGGGGACAGAATAACGTAGCAGAATATGTTAAATTCATAAGTTTTTCTGGCAAATATCCTTATCTCTGCCCAATAAGATATGAAAATTATTTTCAGAATAATATGCTTTAGGAAAATTTCTTTTGAGAAGTTTTATTTTAGCCCCATTCAGATATTTATTTATTTATTTATTGTATTTTTTAGGCAAGGGTTTATAGGTCATTCAGGGTCACACTACTAGATTGGACCCACAGTGATTCTTCTGTTTACAGCCTTCCAAGAGCTGGGCCTGTGGGCACGCACTCCCAAGCCCAGTCTCAATTGCCATCTCAGTATGCTCCCTGGCTGGGGCCAGCATGGCAGGCCTGGGATGGAACCCTTGACCCCGGAGCCAGCTTGCAAGCACTTTAATCTGCTGAGCTACTTGGTCAGCCCTTACCTTTAGATCTTTGCAAATTTTAATTTCAATTGGTTCCACAGGCAGGGTAATCAAACATTAACAAACATTATATTCATATGCAAAGGAGTTTTCTACAAATTATGAAACAATTTAAATAAATGATAATAGAGAATCAAGTAAATAATTATTTTATTTTAGCACAGAAATGCAAATAGCCGCCAAAGAGCACTTAGGAACATTCCAATAAATTATCATGTGATGTGCTTCTGACATTCTTTATAAGATAAAACCATTTCTCATTTTGACATCTGTGAACTTCAAAAGATTTAATTCAAATATGATTAATGTTTCTCCATGTTTACAGTTTTCAAAAAGAATGTATAATTACGTAGGATTCAAGATGGAGGAAGATTTGGCTTAAAATAACTTTTTGGACATGAGAATACAGGCTTGAAAGAGAACCTTTGTGCTGTTATGTTTAGTTATGAACTGTTACTGTAGTCTACTGCGGGAGACAGGATCCACACAGACATGTCGTTATGTGCCAGATACCCCTGTGGTAAGTGAACATCAGCAAAGTAGTGATGTTATATTTATTGAAAATTTTTTTTTTTGCTGTACCGGGGATTGAACTCAGACCCTTGTGCTTGCCAGGCAAGCACTTATTCTACTGAGCCATCTCTCTGGCCCTATTTCAGTATTTATATATATTTTAAGGTGTTATAAACCCTTCCCACACTCTTATAAACCTATCCCACACTTTTAAAAACACTTGTAGTGTTCTTCACCATTTTCTAAACTCCTAAACCTACATAATTTTAACAACATGCATATGCTGTACAGCATCGTATGTTATCAGTCTGCTAAAGAAGTGCATACTGTAAGCGGTGTATTTTATTTTATTCAATATTCTTTTAATATGTTAGGATAAGCATCTTTAATATATTTTTATATATTTTAAAAATTTGTAGGCAAAAAATCATTAAAACCATAAATACTCTGCTTATAAATATGTACACAGAACTGTACACACCTCAAAATCCCACAGTATAGTGAAAAACCCATGATCAATAATTTAGATTAATATTTTTTGAAAATCCAGGAAACAGTGAATCCAGGAAAGTCAAACCTCGTAAGAGCGAGGGGCTACTACATTTGAAAACAGCTTGGATTGCAAGAGAGAACTACATTTCTGGACTGTGAAAAGGACACCTGGGTTCCGCTCTCAATTTTGATGTTGTTTTAAGTTCTCATGAATTTCAAAGTAAACTAAAGAATCCTTCATTTTTAATATATTCTGTAGTATGCAAGGAAAGTAGCTAAAAAGTCTGAAGACTTGCTCAAGGAAAAATAAAGAAATGAATAACAACAAAATATATTTCTGGTTATTTCGCACAACTTAGGAATTTTACTACAGCATCTTAGAAAATATTGAAGTCTTCATTATTATTATTATTTTTAATGTGTTTAGAACAGGTTCTATAGGGTCTCACTATATAGATCGGATTTGTAATGATCCTCCTGTTTTCATTCTCCCAAGCACTGGGATTATAGGTGTGTGCCACCATGTCCAGTTTCAGTCACTGGCTCAGCGCGCCCCTGGGGCTGGGCCGGCATGGCAAGCTGGGGATCGAACCTCAGTCCCTGAGTCGTCCTAAGCAGGTGCTTTAGTCCATTGAACTAACTTAACTGGCTGGCCACTGTAGTCTTTAAAAAGCCAATAAATCCATCTAAAGTCTTAAAAATGAAAATTATGAAAGTTATTTGCATATTCAGAGATTGTTCCCCGATGTAGTAAACATCTCTGTAAGCATCTCATGGGGCAAGCAGCTTGGAGATCTGTAATGTAGGTGCAAGTTAAGAAGAGTGAGAAGGCAGGCCACCAAAGGACAGACAGACAAACTCAAGAACAATGATGAAAGCACGAAATCAAAAAACTGTGACTGTCTACTATCCAAACATAGGCAGCTTGAGAAAGTAATAGACTCCGCGCCCCTGGAGGAGAAGGATGGGCGGAGCATGAAAGAGTAATGGAGAGTGATGCGCAAAGGATTCCCTCTTTGGGAGAGCGGTTGGGTCAAATAAAATCTCTTTCAATTCATAGATGTAGCCGAGGAAGTAGCTCAGCGGCTTAAGTGCCTGTCTGCCAAATGCAAGGTCCTGAGTTCCATCCCTGGTACAAAAATAAATACATAAGTAAATGGATGTTACAATGTTTCCTTCAACCTTCAGTATTTCCTTAAATCTTCAGTGGTTATTTGTATGTGCACAGCTGATCTCGAGAAGCTTAAATATGCCAAAGAATTTTCCACATATGTACATAAATTGTTCATATTAATCAACATTTCAAAGGGGTCTTGTATCTAAAACCTTACTTTAGGCATTGTTAATATCAGTGCATGACCTTGATTTCAGGAGCTATTATGTTTCATGTTTTTTTATGAAAATAAAATACCTAACAACAAAAAGCACCTAGAAGAGTGGCTAATGAAAATATAATTATGAATGATTAGAGGATTATTAACAATTAGAGGAGTCAGTGTGCAAGGAAATTCCATAATAGGTGGTGGTAAGAAGGGCTGACATTGTTTACTGTCTCCTAGGCACAATTTCATATACAGTAATGTGATTTGGTTAATACACAAATCTATAAGCAGATGCTATTATTATTATTTTTTTCATTTTTATTTTTTTTGGTGGAACTGGGGATTGAACTCAGGCCTATGTACTTGCTACTGAAGCACTTATCCTACTGAGCCATCTCCCTAGCCCACAGATGCTATTATTATTTCCACCTTTTTTTCTTTTTTCTTTTTTTTTTTTGAGATAACATCTTGCTGTATGGTTCTGGTTTTGAAAACTCACTGTATAGCACAGGCTGGCCATGAACTCAGTCATCCTCCTATCTTGGTTTCCTGAGTACTGTGTTATGCATGTGCATGCCACATCTGGCTGTTATTCCCACTTTACAAGTGAGAAAACTCAAGCCCAGAAAGGATGATGCAATATGCTCGTATTACTCACTTGTGAGTGATAGGATGTGCATTTTAACCTAGGCAGTTGGACTCTAGGTCCCATGGTCTGAATGATGGGCCTTGTTGCTATTACTAATGTGCCCTATCCTATACTGCTTTTTATATGTATTTCCACTCTTCAGACTTTTTTTTTTTGGTGGAGGGAAGCAGGAATAAAACTCAGGACCTCACACTTGCAGGGCAGGTGCTGTATCACTCAACTATATCCCTGACCGAACTCTTCAGATTCTTAAGTAATGAAATTAACATATGGTCCAGACAGGCTATGATTGCTTTTCTTATACAATATGATTCTAACCACAGCCTTAATTTACCTTTCCAGCACGCTTGAGTTCTTGTTTATTCTTGTTGGCAAATCCAGTCACTGCTGCAGTTTCGATCATCCCTGTCAGAGCAAGGACTGGAGCAATGATCAGAATCAGGAGTGTCATCTCCCATCCATATATAAGGGAGATGATGACCGACAGTCCCATGTTGATTGCATTTTGTGTTAAGACACCAACCCTTGAACTTGTTGCCTATAATCAGATGTATTTTAGGAAGAAGTGTCAGTTGATTGAAATGCACAAGGCTTCTCATAGTTTGTTGCAAAACAAGATAGGCTTAAAAATTGAAAAAGTTTTTATTTAGGGTTATATCTAGAATTTATATTATGATTACTACTACTACTACTACTATTATTATTATTATTATTATTTGTATTTTAGGGAAGGGTCTTCAGGGTGTTCAGGGTCTCACTACTAGATCAGACTCGTAGTGATCTACCTGTTTACAACCTCCCAAGAGCTGGGATTACAGGCACATGTTACCACTCCTGAATTTATATTATTGAAGGAGACACATATTGTTAAAATGCCCTCACTTTCAATCCTGCCTAAGAAATCTCAAAATGAAGACGTGATGCTGTAAGCTGTTCCTAGTTCACCTAATACGTATCTAGAACAAATATGAAGATTTTGGGGAAATACAAAAATAGTCTGCCCTGAAAAATTTAAACTCACACTGTGTAGGATCCAGTTAAAGATTACCAGTGATGCTAAAAAGCATCAAAATAGCATGCATAGTAAGGCTAACAATCAATTGAAACCAATCCAGGACTAACAGAAAGTTAGAAATGGTGTATCATTCTACCAAAAGCCAGACTCATATAAATAGTAAAACAGTGGTTAGCAGAGGGTGACATTGGACAAGATTGAAGAGGTGCTTGTAAAGGAAGATTAAGTTTCTTTCTTTTCTTATTTAATAGAGATCCTTTATTGTCTCATTAAAGTATCACAGATTGGCCTTACAATCTAGAAGCTCGTTTCTGTGGCTGGATTAACTCTTGGATCTTACTCATCTGGCTGCTGAACTGAAACATAGATATTATCCAAAAGTTTCCTGATATCCTTGTTTTTGACTACTGTGGCTTGCAGAATTAGGCAGCTGAATTTGAAGCAAGCTCAATGTCATTTCCTTCAAGGATTAGGTCATCTTTCTGGGCTTGGGATACTGAGCAAGTAACCCCTGCCTTCATACGAACTCGGCGAATGTATTTACACCCAAGAAATTCTGGATTTTGACAAGACTCATTCTCCTAAATAACGACATTATTGAGGAAGTGAGCACACCAGACCTCATCTTGTAGCGGAAGCCCAGTGTGGCCCCCTCGGTCATGTTCTGTACATGGCTACAGATCGTGCAGACAGCTGCCAACTCCTTTCTGTTTCCCCACCATGTGTCAACCCAGAGCCTCTCCTTTTTCTTCAACCACTGATGTGGCTGAAGTCCCTCCACAGGATTCCCCTGGGGCCCTTCACAATAACTGTGTGTCCTTTCAGAGTGATGTCGACATTTGGTGGAATGTCAACAGTCTGATTGCTAAGAATGGTCTTCATTCTTGTGGGAGATGCGGCAAAAAATGAAGATTAAGTTTCACTTAGCAGAAGGCCTAAGTTCAAGGGGTCTTTTGTACATCAAGGTGACTACACTTCTTAATATATTGTATACTTAAAAATTGCTAAGAATGTAGATTTTAAGTGCTTTCACTGAAAAAAGTATATGATATATTTCATATATTAAAGTTTGATTTATCTATTCTAAAATGGGTACATATATTAAAATACTACCTGAATACCATAAATTTATATGAATTTTATTTGTCCATTCAGTTGCTAACAATATATACATATATTCATTGTTGATTTTCCATAATCTTGTTTTGAAATTCTGTATCATTTTTATAGTTTTTCTCTATTTAAATTAAAAAGTAAATATATAAATACATCATGATGATGTCACCCAAAGTTGATATATTTGACATTATTATAGTCTGTAAAAATTCAGAGAAAAATATACCTTGAAAAATATATATCAAAATTATAGAAAGGAGAATACTATGCCCAAAATGAAAAATAGAATAAAGAGCAGATTAGATATCGAGGGAGAAAAGATAATAGGTTTGAAGACACAGTAATACAAACTACTCAAAATAACTTCTGAAAATGTTTTAACTTTTTTGAGCTGTAGTAAGACTTCAAGTAGCTTCATATATATGTAGTTGAAATCCTCAGAGGTGAAGAAAGACTTAAAAATGAGCAATAAAAGTTTCAAACTTAATGAGAAGTATAAGCTCATGAATCTGACATTAGCAGTTAACTTTAAACAGAAGAAATAAGGTGGACATTAAAAAAGTCCATCATAGTTTCAAAATCAGCAATTAAGGACAAAACTTTAAAAATAGCTAGTAGAAAAAGGAATGTACAGAGAAAAAAGATAGGGAGAAAATGACGGATAATTCATTAAAAATGCAGTGAAGAGCATAGAGCAGCATCTTGAATCACAGAAAGAAAAAATACTGTTAATTTCAATTCTGTACTCAGTGGAAATAAATTCCAAAATTAAAGGTGAAAGAAAGGCCTTTTTAGGCATATGGAAGGTGAAATAATAATCATCATTATACCTACAAGATAAGAAATAGGAAAGTAAGAAAAAAATCACATATAGAATGCAATGCAGCTTTGGCCAAATGGCTCAGCTGATTAAAGCACCTGCAAGCAGGCACATGGGCTGGGTTTCAATCCCCCCCGCACCCCTGGGGTGCACTGAGATGGGGACTGAGACTGGGTGTGGTGGCACATGCCTGTAATCCCAGCTCTTGGGAGGCTGTACACAGGCAGATCACTATGAGTCTATCTACCAGTGAGACCCTGAACACCCTGTAGACCTTTCCCTAAAAACAAACAAACAAGCAAAAGAAACATAAACAAACAAACAAAAAATCCCAATATTTCAAATGTAATGCATTCCGGTTGTTTCCAAGATTTGGCTATGACAAATTGTGCTCCTATAAACATAGGTGCACATATATCACTGTGGTCTAATGTTTTCACTTCTTTTAATCTTGCATACCTATAACTTAATCTGAGCAACAGATTTGATGATTAAAAATATCTAACATAACAACCTTTGCTAATTTTCTATTCTTTTCAAATTCTGTACCACATGTAGTGTTTGGTTTGGTTTTTTTTTTTGCGGAACCGGGGATTGAACTCAGGCCCTTGTGCCTGCCAGGGAAGCACTTATTCCACTGAGCCATCTCCCCAGCCCCACATGTAGTGTTTTATGTTGTGCTTTTTTTGATTTTGTTTTTGCTATTTGCTTTTGTTTTTGATCTATAAAATAAAAATTTTGAAAAGGTAACCCATTAGAATTGCAAGATAGTTCTCAGTACAAACGTTAAAGGCTAAGAGAGGTTGGAGCAAAAGGCTTCAAAACTACCAACTTCCAACGCAGACTAAAATACATTGCAAAATTATCTCTTCAAATTAATGGAGAAATAAGGATATTGCACCATAAAGAACTTTGTAGGAGACTGAACATCAAACTACCACTCCAAAAATATTCTATAATATACTAGACAAAGCCAATGAAGCCAACACTACCAAACATCAAATGAAATGAATGTATCAAGATATTTAGTTAAACAAAAAAGGAAAAATTACTTCAGCAACAGCAGTAAGAGGAGTAAGTCAATACCTTTCAATAATAATTCCAATGTAAATGACTTCAACTCAGCATTTAAAGACACAGATTGGCAGACTGGAAAAAAAATAGAATCCAATTGTCTGCTGCATTCAAGAAATTCAACTAGTACATGAATAAATTTAAAAGCTCAAATTCAAAGGATGGAAAATAATGTTCCATGTATCAGGACATCAAAAAGTTTTATTCTCAAAGGAGATTCAATTCTAAACAGGTAGAGACAAAGATGGTCACTGCATATTAAGGTAACAATTCAACAATAAGAGATAATATATGTGTGTGTGTGTGTATGTATATATACATACACACACATACATACTAGCCCATAAATCCTGCTTAAACACAAAAGAATCAAAATCATCCCATGTATTATGTAAGATCATAGTGCATTGAAAGTAGAAATCACTGCAAAATAAGGCACACAAATTTCCCTGATGGCTCGATATTAAGTAACTCACTCCTGAACACTAAGTGGGTCACAGAAGAAATCAAAGAAGAAGCTAATCTACAGAATTAAATGATCATGCCAATACATTATCAAACAACCTACAGGACCTAGTATTCAGAGGGATATTTATTGCTATAAATGCTTACATTAGAAAAAGTAGAGGGGCTGGGGAGGTAGCTCAGTGGAATAAGTGTTTGCCTGGCAAGCATAAGGTCCTGAGTTTGATCCCTACTACTGCCAAAAAAAAAAAAAAAAAAAGAAAAAAAAAGAAAAAGAAAAACAGAGCAAGCTGAAATAAGAACCTAAAGATGCTACTCAAGAAACAAGAAGACAAAAACAGTGCAAATCCAAAGCTAATATATCCAAGGAAGAAAATTATAAAAATCAGAGTAGGAACTAATAGAATTGAAATGAAAAAAGAGATTCAAAGAATTAATGAACTGAAGAGTGGGTCCTTTGAAAGCATAAACAAAATAGGACAAACCCTTGGCCAAACTTATTCAAACGGGGACTTCACTGACCTCATAAGAAACAAAAATCACATGTGTTGATATATAGGTCTTGCTCTATCTAGGTCTTAACTATCCAGCAGAAAAGTATAAAAATGAGGTATACACCGCGGGGCCACAATAATAAGTTCAGCTGTAAATGGCTATGGTCGACAACTTCAGATAACTCACTAATGTTGTGGAATGCTGGACTGTGCTGGATTGTGTTGTCGAGTTCAGGTACCTAAATTAGTTGAATGACAATGGAGTGCCCATCTTCGACAGGTGTAGACAAAGGAAGGGGTATAGAAAGGAACAATCATGATGTGTGTGTATGGACAGTACAGTTGGGATAGATAATGTCGTGCTTCTACATAATTCTATGAGAGGCAAGATTTGCTCTAATGGTGGTTGGACAAACTTACTCAGAGAAGAGAAAAGGCCCATATAGTAATTAAAGGACAAAAAAGGTGAGTTAGGGGGCTGGGGAGATGGCTCAGTGGAATAAGCACTTCCCTGGCAAGCACAAAGACCTGAGTTCAATCCCTAGTTCTGCCAAAAAAAAAAAAAAATAAATAAATAAATAAAAAAAATAAAAAAAGGTGAGGTCACTATGGAATCGCCCACATCCAGGAGATCATTAGAAGCTACTGTGAAAAATTGTACTTCAAAAGAACTGGAGGATTTTTAAGAAGTTGATAGATTCCCAGACTCATGAATTACAAAAGCTAAAACAACCTAATAACAGAAAATGAAATTGAAGCAGAATTAAAATACTAAGAAGGACTCCGCCATCTTCCTCGATCCCGCCCAGGCCACCCAGCCTGAGACAGCGCCTGACTCCTGGATCCTGCCCCAAGCTCTCCCAGTGAGTGGGAATTTGTACGACTCACCAGGCTTCCCAGATCAGTGAGAGTGTGCTGAGTCTGAGGGAGAGCCTTTGGCTTCTTCCCAAGCGTGCGACCCGGATCCCCGCCCCCAAGCCCTCCAAGCCAGTGACTAGCCTGAAACCTTAGGACCCACTCACCAGCACCTCCCTGGATCCCCTGCCCTAAAGCCCGCTGAAGGAGTGGGAATTTCCCCGATTCCCTGGGCATTAAAGTTCAGTGAGTGCAGAACTCCAGGCCCGCCATGACCAAGAGACATTTTCTAGGGATTCCCTGTCCCGCCACCCCCCATGGCCAGCTGAGAGCCCCAGGCCCACTGCACCAGAGAAACATTTCCAGGTGATTGCCGGTCCCACCCCGGGGCCCCAGACCCAGTGCAGGTCAGTCTGGAGTGAGAACTCTAAGCCTGCCATGCTGGAGGGACATTTCTCAGCAATCCCTGGTCCCACACGATGGCCTGAAACCCAGTGCAACCTGGCTTGTGAGTGAAAGCTCCAGGCCCGCTGCACTGGAGGGACCTTTCCCAGCCTTCTTGGGTTATGGCCTGTAGACCTGGACCCAGCACAGGCTGGCTGACCCAGTACAGCCTACTTGGTGAATAAGATCATCCACTATCCTTTTGTGAGCCCAGAAGACCCACCAAAGCCCAGGACGGCAAACCTAGAGAGTGACCTGCCTGACACAGGAGGGCTGACCCCGGCAATTTTCCGTATCTTCGTCCCAAAGCCAGCTAAGACGGGGAATTTTCATTACTTGCTCTGCATCCCAATTCGGTTCGTGCTTGCCTGAACAGGGAACCAACAGAAGGGAACCAAAGGAGCTACAGCAAAAAAGGAACTGAACACAACAGCTAGATCCAGGACAGGCATACCTGTATAATCTCAAACTTAATAGACTGGCACCTGAATCTCATAACAAGCTAAGGTTATAGCTGCACCAAAGCTCCACACCAAAGGTCAGTGCTACACAAAATGACAAAGAGAAGGGGAAAAAAGCAATCCCAGACCTTGAGTCCACCAGCAAGGGCAGAGGACACTAACTCAGCGGAAATGAATGAATTAACAGATACAGCAGCAAAGGAACAACAGCAGAAAGCTATAGAGGAAATAAAACGAGAAGTAATTCTGCAAATTAAAAAAGAAATATCTGAATATATAGTATCTGAAATAAAGAATGAATTTCAGAAACATTGGGTGGAAAAACTATACTCACCTAGAACAAATGCAGAGAGCATTATTCCAGCTGAAATATATGAATTAACAGCATCTGAAGCAAAGAAACAACAGCAGAAAGATCATGAGGAACTCAAAGCAGAAATAAGTTCTGAAATCAAAAAAGAATTCCTTGAAATAAAAGAATTCTTTGAAATCATAGCATCTGAAATGCAGAAACAAGTCCAGAAATATTCAGAGGAAACCCAACTTGGAAGAAGCACTGCAGAAAAAGAATTAATAATTACCTCTAAAGAAGACATGGATAAAAAAATTAGGAGATCAGAAATATGATGGATTCCTTCCATGAGCAATACAGAAAAGAAATAGAACACATGAAACACAGTCAAAGAGATATAGAAGAACTAAAAATATCAATCACGAGTCTACAAAACCGTCTGAGTGAAAGTGAAGACAGAGTTTCAGATCTTGAAGATGACGAAGCAGCTAGTGAAAAGGTGAGAAAGGATCTCTTAAAAACAACAAGAATGCAGGAAAAAATAATCCATCACCTTCAAGATGATGCCAGGATGAACAATGTGAGAATAATTGGTATCAAAGAGAATGAAGGAGTCAATACAAATGACATAAAAAGAATTTGGGGAGAAATAATTGCAGAAAACTTCCCAAATATGAGGAAACAATCCAACATTCAGGTCACCAAAGTATACAGAACACCAAATAACTTCAACCCAAATAGAAACACACCGAGACATATAATATTTAAGATCCCAGAAATTCAACACAAGAATAATATACTGAAAGCTGCTAGAGAGACGAAGGAGCTCATATTCAAAGGAAAACCCATCAGAATTACAGCCGATTTCTCTACACAAACAATGAAGGCAAGGAGAGCATAGAGCAGAGTTCTTCAAGTCCTACACGAAAACAAATTCCAGCCCAGACTATTACACCCTGCAAAACTCTCTTTCAAGTTTGATGGAGAAGTGAAATACTTCCACAACAAAGAACAACTAAAGAATTTCATGATGACAAAGCAATCCCTTCACAGGCTGCTGAAATATGTTCTAGAGAGAGACCACAATGACCAGAACTCCATGAATGAGAATGGAAGGAACCCACTAAACAGGGCAGACAATTAAACACAGGTTACAAAGGAGTAAACAACACCAGGTAAATATCATGGCAAACATAAGTCAGCACATTTCAATTATAACCATCAATGTAAACGGACTCAATTCTCCAATTAAGAGAAATAGACTGGCACAGTGGATTAGGAAACAAAATCCAACAATATGCTGTATACAAGAAACACACTTAACTCAAAAGGACATTCATAGGCTCAAGTCAAAGGATGGAAAACAATACTACATGCCCCAGCACCTCAGAAAAAAGCAGGAGTAACAATTCTGTTCTCAGACAGTCTCAACTTCAAACCAAGAATGATCAAACGACACAAAGAAGGCCAATATATATTGGTCAGGGGAAAAATTCAAGAGCAAGAAGTAACACTCATAAATATTTATGCACCCAACACAGGAGCACCCAACTATGTAAGACAAATCTTAAGGGACATGAAAAACTTAATGTCTAAGAACACAACCTTAACAGAAGACCTTAACACACCCTTATCTCAAAAAGATAGGTCAACCAGACAAAAACTTAGCAAGGATGTAGCAGAACTGAACCAGAACTTGGAACAAATGGACCTGGTGGACATATACAGAGTGTTCCACCCAACCACAGCTGAATACACATATTTTTCAGCTGCACACGGGTCATTTTCCAAAATAGACCACGTACTAGTCCAGAGGTCCTGTCTAGGTATATGCAAGAAAATAGAAATTATCCCATGCGTAGTATCTGACCACAATGCAATGAAACTGGAAACAAATGACAAAAGAAACCAGAAAAACCCACTAAATTCATGGAAACTAAACAATACCCTACTCAGCAATCAATGATTCACATAAGAAATTCAACAATATCTACAATTCAATGAAAATTCAAGTACAACTTACCGGAATTTATGGGATGCGATGAAAGCAGTTCTTAGAGGGAAAATCATAGCTATGAACACACACATTAGGAAAACAGAACGGGAACAAATTAACACCCTAATGTTGCACCTCCAACAACTAGAAAAAGAAGAGCACACAAAACCCAGAGCACAAAGACGGGAAGAAATCATAAAGATTAGAGCAGAAATTAATTCAATGGAAATGAAGAAAACAGTTCAAAGAATCCAGAAATCAAAAAGTTGGTTCTTTGAAGAACTACATAAAGTTGATAAGCCTCTTGCCAACCTCATCAAAAAGAGGCAAAAGAAAATTCAAGTATAAGCGATAAGGAATG
>PVKA01004394.1:0-58471 GCA_004027165.1 Ctenomys sociabilis
CAGCAGAACTTCTCTTATTCCCCTTCAATCTCTGGAATTCCCACAATCCTGATTTTTGAAATTATGTAATAATTATTTTCACCTGGGGACAACTGTGATAAAAACTGAATAAAATACTTAGGACAAGGGTGGAAAGGAGGTAGACTATGAATGATAGTTAGATGGTCAATATTTTTATTATTTATATATTTATATTAATATGCTTCTCATTTTGTAACGTGTTTGTGAGATATTTATTTTATGTTTCCACAAAGTGAGTTACCAGATACTTAACACTATTATACTGTCTTGTGCGTGGAACTCCAGAGCACAAAGAATCCGAGTGAACAATTAAAAATAACTGCTTTTTATGTCTCTCCTAGGTGCCTTTGCTAGCACCCTCTGCTAAAGGTCTTTTACGTTCTACTAATTAATGGCTAATATTGAGTTCAGTAGTGAGAATTAAATGCAGTTAATTTCAGACTCCTGAGAGGATTCTGTCTGAAGTTCATTATTATCTTATCAGACCAGGAAATTCTTCAGCTACGTGAAGAAAAGTCTCACATTAGTTACCTGTTGCTAAAAGAATTTGGCTGTTATCCCTTCTTTGTAACATCCTGCCTCTCAAGGAGAATCTATTGTTAATACTTCTTTCATTTTTTCTGCTTCTTTTGTCACATTATAAATTACAAGTGGATACTGAGAGCTGCTAATCAAGCAGCTATTCTCAAAGGAGGATAGCCGCAAAGAGGAATGTCGATTACTCTCTAACAAAAAACCTCAGAAAAAACAACACTTGATGTGCAAAAGCCATTTCCATTAGCATCTAATCCTGTGTCAATATTCCGTTAGGTTATTGATCATGAGTCTTAATGAAGCAAAGTAAGGCCTACCAAGTTTTCAGCAAGTTGAAACAACTCTCAACAATAACTTACCACTGTTTTTCTTTCCTGAGAGATTGAAAAAATAAAGATCCATTTAACACTCACATTAATAATTGTATTTTATAATCAATATCATCGTAACAGTAATATGAACAACCTATGCAACACAAGAATCTTGCTGTTAAAATTTTTAAAGTAAAATAAAGATGTTAAGGGCTGAATTAATGATATTTGAAAACAATTCATGCACCAGTGTCTAAAACACCAAAATAAAAAACACAAAATGATCTAGATGCACAGTTGAAATCAATTATCTGTGTAGCTCTGAAGGCAGCACTGAGAAAACCAGTGGGGGTCGATGGAACCTTTATCAATTTTATTAACCAATTTTGCAGACACCAGAAGTGAAAATTAAGACTAACAAAGAGTTCAAACATAAAGCCTGTGAGAGCTTTATTCTTCACTCTTAGAATGTTTAGCAGATACTATCTCAATAGCGATTTTGAAGTAGGCTTAGAGGCATAGATCTTCAGCTAAATAAAAAGAGTGTTAGGTTGTTAAATGCCTGATTGTGTCTTCTGGAAAAAAATCAGTATCTAGTCTCTGAACTTGAACCTAAATTTTGTATACTAACCCAGTTATTTCCCTAAAAAGTCCTGACCTTAGAAAACTACTTGCTGTTTTAAAGGAATATACTTCTGACACAGTGATTTCTAATTAAAGCTCTGCTTCTCACCAGCCAAAAGCTGAAGAAACCAATACAGATCATCGGGACGGTGCATACAGCACGGTTCCTGAAAGTGCAAGGGCTGCACATCTCAGTCACTCGAGAAATTGTTGGAAAAGTTGAAAATCAAGACTCAACATGTATCCCCAGCATGCCGTGCGGGCCCCACCCCCGGGGCGCATTGAAATGGCGACTGAGACTGGGCATTGGCACTGGGGAGGCTGAAAACAGGAGAGTCACTAAGAGTGCGATCTATGTAGTAAGACACTGCAGACTGTCCCAGACACAGGAACTAAAAAAGAAGTTTCAACATGTGTTGGAAAAAAAATCCTCTATGCAATCATTATTTTAGGGGAGTATATAACAAACAGTAAAAATTATTATTATATTTAGTTCCTTAAATACTGAATACTATGTCATATCTTTCATTCCCACAACTAAATTGGGGAAACGTATTTTCAAAATTATGAAAAAGAAATGTTCCTCATGTGAATGTAAATGTAGATGATTCTATAACATAAAAAGATGCTTGAACACTTTATTTTTAATTTTTAAACAGAATAAAAAATAGTATTCAAACAAAAATTACAAACAGTGCAGAATTTTACTAAGCAAAATAATGAATTTCTCAGTATTTGTTGTTATGAAGTCTTGTCTTCAAATTTAAAATTATTCACCTCCTTTGTTGAGCAGATGCTTCTTATAGATGAAATAAGAAAAAGGATATAACAGAAAAATAATAGGACACATTCGTTATTCGGTGTTAGAAAAGAAAACGTTTACATTCTTTGCATAAAAATAATACAATATAACCATGGATATTAATTGATCAAGCTCAAACATATTGTTGCTAAACTGTTTCTGAATTAATGTGTTTTGGGTCAACAAAGTATGATTCAAACTAATACTACCTTCTATTGCAAGACCGTGTGTAAGGCTATTCAGGGATTCCTTTAATTAGTAGACATTTTCAATGTCAACATTTCTAAGATGGAAATTATTTGCATTGAGAAAGGAAGTTATTAAGTACTAATGTTTAGGCCAAAGCATGGCTTTCAAATATTCTCTGTGGTTTTCTTGTGTACTACCGGATGTTTGCCAGCATCCACAGCATCTACACAACAGAAGTTATGGTTCCCCAGTATGGCGCCAAACACATCTTCAGGCTGTCCTACACTTCCCATAGGGAACAACTGCAATGTGTTTCAAGTCAGTACACCAAAAACATCAAGGAAATTTTCTCTTTGGTCTAGTAAACACTTGGTATGGACCGATTGACTGGAATCCTTGTGTGAGACAAACAGAATGTAGGCAAACATAGTTCAGTTATGCAGTAAGTTGTGCAGAAGTAATTTAGTGAACAATGAGAATTAGTTTGAGGAGGTTAGCCTGAAAAACATGTTCATAGGCTATTGATTATAGTTATCGCATCATGGTATACAACCTTGGGTTGTCTTGATCTGTTATTGGTGGCATTATAATATAGCAAAATACTTTATAATTATACCATGACACAATAGTTCCAATTGTTAAGTATTCATCAGTAGAAAGGAAGATATTGTCCTGAAAAGAAATTCAAACACTTCTTTATAGTAGCATGAGTCATATCAGAAGAAAGTGTGAATATTCCCAGTGTCCTTCTATAGAAAGATAAACAAAGGCATTTATTTATATTAAACATCAATAAAGAGAATGTATGGATACACATATCAAAAGCATACCTGTTGAAAGTTGTTGTGATGAATTGAAGAAATTTTATACAGCACAATGAAAAACAGCTTGTGTTTTAAATGCTAAAGTCTATTAAAAATACATGAAGAGAAAATTTTAATATCACAATGATTCCTATTTTCCCAATTTATTTTATGAGCTTTCATTTTTCTACTGTAGAAAATAGTATAAGACAGAGATATAAGCAAGTGAATTGTGAAGTTCAAGTAAAATATAAAGAAATAAGGAAAATAAAAGTTGAAGAAAGAATGATAGTAAAGTGAAACTGTTAGGATATCTTAAGCCACATTGCACAGCAATATTTTTGTATGGCATTGTGATTTTTCAGGTAATAGAAATAAAGAAGGAAACTGCTTTAAATATCAAATGTCACTTTAATAAATACTGGTGTGAATACAATGGTGATTCCAAGATATGAGGGTCAGGGAGTTTGGGAAGGTATCAGTCAAGGGATACTGATATTCATCTCCTCAAAGGAAATAAGAGATCTAAACATTAACATCTAGGTGCCTACAGTTAACAAAATATTGTATACCTCAAAATTCCTGAGAATAAATTTAAATTCGACTCACCACAAAACAGTAAGTATGCAAGATAATGAGTATATTAATTAAACACATTGGCCTTTCAAAATCTGTTATATGTCAGAACATCACATTGTGATATTAAAATTTTCTTTTCATGTTTCTTAAAATGGACTTCATAGTTTAAAACACATCTTTACTTTGCAATATAATGTACAAAGAAGTATTGGTTAGATGAAATGTTGATGAAGTAGGAACACCAAAAATCTATCAAATAATTATATATTCTAATGGAAGTTGTTATGAAATATTGAACATACTAGAAGCTGAAAACAAATGCAGGACAGAGTATATTTTGTTTGTAGTCTGTGTAGGTGAGTTTCTGCTAATACTATGTCCTGCTGCACCATGTCCATGGCCTAAGAGGACAGTTTCCCCAGCTTGCACAGCCCGAGGCTTCTGTGGCCACATGCTCCCATCCTGACACTTGAGACAGTGTCATTTAGGGAAGGATCTACAGGGTGTTCAGGTCTCACCATTAGATTGGACTCATGGTGATCCACCTGTTTACAGCCTTCCAAGCACTGGGATTACAGGTGTGCACCACCATGCCCAGTCTCAATTGCCATCTCAGTGCACCCCCAGGGGTCAGGGCTGGCACAGCAGGCCTGGGGATCAAACCCCCTGCCCCTGCACCTGCTTGGTGGCACTTAATCTGCTGAGCTATTTGGCTGGTGCTGAGAAAGAGTCTCCTGGAAGGATACACAAGAAGTGGGATTAAAGGTCCCCTTGGAAAGGAGCTACTATGAATGATAATACTATTTTAGGAAATGATTTTCAAACTTATATTTTTTGCTGTAACTGCTAATCTTATTTTAAAAAATAAATTCTAAAAATGAATGACTGTTAAAATTGGTACCAGGTAATATATTCCTTAATACCTCGATTCTCTAGGTGAAAAGCTCTGTCTATGATTCCACTCCTTTTCATCAGTTGACATACTAGATATCTTGTTTTTCTCCCTTGAAAGCAAGCATTCTGTTTGGTTCCTATTTCTAAGAATAAAGTGCCACTTAGATCCAGAATGTCGCTTCAGGGGTCACTGTAGTAGGTAAGTATATTTCCTTCAAGTTCCACAAACAATTATTTATGGTATTTGTACTTTAATTTTATAAAAAACATCTAAGAAAATTGCTAGTGACCTCCATATGGGTCTTGCTTCAGAGGTAATTCCCTTTACTTTACTGCTGACCTGAGAATTCAGATTCTTTTTTAAAGCCATGATATATTTTCTTCAAAACATGTTGCAAAGTTTTTCCACACTCTAATATATAAAGCTATAGAAAAATAAACAGGTGATTTTGAGAAAGAAAATCAGCATTTTAGTACCCTGATAATATAACCCAAGATTTTTTCAGAGCACAAATAATTCCTATTTTAGGACTTTAACTGAAAAAGAAAAAGAAAGAAAAAAAATTAAAAAAGGAAAAAGGTAAAAAATTAAAAAAAACAGAATAATTTTCTTCAATACAGTTGCAGAAAAATTTAATTCAAGGAATCAGTGATGGAGAAGTGATAAAACAGCTACGATTTAATCCAAAGGCAGTGAACAACCCTCTACAAAAAGCCTAACAGAAAAACAGAAGTGAAAACAGAGTTTTTATCTTTTGTAATATAGGCTGGGTAATGCATTCTCTAGATTATGTGTATTTAAATTGCTTTAGAAACAAAATTCACTTGATACCGTAACAAACTTCCTATACTCCTTAGGCTAATTTCTGTAAGAATTAATTTTTACATCGCTAATCACCATACTTCTATAACTAAATTAACTAAACACCAATTTATGTGGTGTTGCTCAAAAGGTTTACAAACAACAAGGTCTATTGCTGCTTAAAAAGGAGACTTTTTAAGACAAAGAAGGCAATAATGTTCCACAGCAATGGTGCTGGAATGGCTGTGCAACCAACAGCTCTTTCAGAGAGCATCCAGTGCCCATGGGATTCTCCTGTAAGGACCAAAAAGCTTGAGAATAGCATCCCTGCCTCCGAACTTTTAGCTTTCACATAGTGTCAGATGTTATAAATTCATATCAAGGACAAAAGATTTTAGGCAAAATTTTAAAATCCACCTACCAAGAAAATAACAATTGGTAGTAACTTTCTGTAGAAGCTTCTCTTCTCTGACAGTATCCTTTAGTACATATCCAAAATAGACTGAATTGAAACAGTGTTTTTGATACAACAGCAATCTTTTCATATGCTCTTAGGAAATGCTACAAAATTAGAAAAAAAAAACCCACATAAATATTCCTTGTACCATGCATTGTGCACCAGGTGGGGGCTGGCTGATGTCATGGTTACTATTTTAAGAGTAGAACATTGCTGCTCAGAAGTTCTGTCAACTACACACAGTGTGTGGACATGATGGTGATAGTTCTAGAGAGGCCTTGCACATGAAGGGCTTGTGCTGAAGTGTCCCCAAATGGCAGGAGAGAAAGCTATGGATAGGGAGGTAGCAGGGGAAAGGAGTTTTACAATAATACTGCTTTGGAGTGCACATTTCAGGCCAGCTGCTCTACCTTGTCTATCCTTGATCCTAATCTTGAATAACTGCAGGTTCATGTAAAATACCTTCTTCATAAGAAGAGGAACCATCTTGTAGGAAAAGCATATTTTCAGCGGAAGATGTGATGCCATCTCTCTTGTAAATGGTGTTCTACTTGGTAAGTCTTTTGGTGCCATCTCTGTATGCTATTTCAACCTCCTTGTCGCTGGGACAGGTACTGGTGAGCTCATCCCTACTACAAGTGGTAGTTAAGCATCTCCAGATGCCAGTCAATCCTTTTGGAAGATGGAAGTTGTGGTGCTTTTTGGCCACCCCCTTGACAATGTGCAGTTTGGGCAGCAGGTTGCAGTCAGCTAGTATCACTTCATTGCCATCCAGAAATTTACGTGTAGAAACTTTGGTGTTCTCCATAATGTTCTCATTAAGTTCATCAGATAAAGGAGAATTCAAATATTTATCCACTTTCTGCAATATTTTCTAAAGACTCCCCTCCAGGGACATGTTAGCCTTTGGTTCTTGATATAAGCAGACAATTTGGCAAAGGTGTCCATTCTGCCAGTATGTGACTCCGGTGTTCTGGTGAAAGCTTTAAGTACTTGGGAGGGCAAAAGACTTCAAGAAATTCCTCGGTTTTATTGACACCCGTTTTCACTTTACTGTTGAACGTTGTAAGCAGTGGGTGGATCCCAGGAGCCGAGCCCTGCAGGTTTGCAGGCTTCCTTTTCAGTTTCACTGTGGTGACGCTAAACACAACTTCACTGAGCCAAAGAATCATGAAGAAGGGGCGGTTTCCCATGCTTCCCCATCACTGCCAGCCTTGATGAAGAGCTCGATGAGGGGCTCTTTCTGCTCCTCCTTCAGCCCCTTCAGGGGCATCAATAACGCCGTGGCCGGCTTTGCTGGGCTCGCTGGACAGTCCGGGCTTCGAACTGGCCATGGCCGCGTCTTCTCAGCTCCACCCCGCGCCCCACGCCTAACCCCAGATTAAAATAGCCTGCTCTATTACCTGTTAATGTCTTAGCTTTTCTTTTTATGCAAGTACATTTCCCTAAAATTGTCATTTTCTGTGGTTGAAAATAAACCTACATTTCTTTGCTTTTTGCTGAATGATGTTTGCTTTTGTTCAGGTTTGTTAATCGGAAACTGGACATTGTGGAATGAAAACAAAAGACCCAATAAATGCCCATGAACTTTGTGTCTTAGAATGCTGGTGAGCGTGCCATCCCGCCAGAGAACGTCTTCCCGCGTCGCAAGAGCAGAAGCATCTGGCGATTCAGCATTTGACTCAGCAGAGCCCAGGCCAGAGGGGGCCACACCGAAGGGGTTTTCTGTTTTAAAATACAACTTAGAAGATTCAAATGCACAGCATGTAACAGGAAGTACAATTAAATACGCTGACTCCTTCGGCAAACATACTAAGAGAGAGAAAAACGAGATGTAAACTAAATATTTTTAAATTACAAAATTATATATCGAATCAAAGCCACATTACATTTTTGGTTTCATTTTGTTCTGTTTTTTGAGACAAGGTCTCACTGTGCAGTTCAGACTGCGCTTGAATTCACCCTGCTTGACCTGCAACCCACAGAGACCTTCCTGTTCCAGTCTCCTGAGTGCTAAGATTACAGGCAAGTGCCACCAACCCCAGCCAGATCTATACTTTTTTTTTTTTTTTTTTTTTTGACAGTCTCATTCTGAAATTAAGGCTGGCATTGTGCTCACTTTGCAGCCCAGGCTGGTCTTGAACTCACAATGATCCTCTTGGCTCGCTTCATGAGTGCTGGGATTACAGGCATGAACCACCACATTTGACCCATGTTAGGTTTCACATAGAACTAAAAATCAAAAAATATAAATACATTAATGTTAATATTAATTTGTATTCTCTGTAACATTTTTAAATTAATATTTCTCTTAATAAAAAAACTCATATTTCAAAGGAACATTATAATGATTTTTTTTTTGGTACAGGAGATTGAAGGTGGGACCTTGTGCTACCCAGGCAGGGGCTTAAGCCACTGAGCTATCTCCTAAGCCCTATAATGATTATTATTATCTGAAGATTTTAATTCACAATTTTCTTATGAGGCAGATCTGAATTTAAAGCATACTTATGTTGTGTTAAGAATTATCTACCCTGTACATATGTAATTCATTTACTCAGACTTGCAATATGTAAGGCTCTAAGTAATATGGACACTAGCCAAAGTGTGCATCAATTTTTTTAAGTGCTCATTTAGTCCACTTCTTAGGTGTATGCACATTCATGTGTGTGTGTGTGTGCGCGTGAGTGTGTGTGAGTGTGTGTGTGTATGTGTGTCTGCATCATATGAGATACTTACAAAACAACATCAATGTTTATAGGTATATAATACATGTAAACATAAAGATAAGAGCTTGCCCACACATTACTCATTTTCCCTTTCAGCTTTTTAGCATGAATACATTTCTTATGAACTACACTTCTCATCTCTCAAAGATTGTGGGTGTTAAAAATATTTTTCACTTAGCTGTTACCCTTTCATTAACTTTTATTAGAGTATTATTTAGTCAAAATCTTTAATTTCAATGTAGGGAGTCTATCATTTGCCATTTGATGTGTCCTTTATTGAACTTGTAGAAGATAGCTTTAACTAGAAAATTTTAGATATGATATAGAAACTAACCACGAATTATATTTTGTCAGTTGATAAAGAAATAACAGTGTTTCCCTGGAATAGAGTACTATAGTATAAGAGTGTGAAGTCAGTAACATTATTTACAAAGATGTGTCAATAGTACAATGCTGAGCATTAATCTTTTTAAAAACACATTATTTGGCACAGGTCTTGCTATGAAGCTCAGACTCATAATGATTCTCCCGTCCCAGCCTCCCCAGCATTAGGATTACAGATGTGTCCACCACACCTGGTTTCAGTGGCTGGTGAGGTGAGTGGCCAACAGGGCATGTGGTACCTGGGGACCAAACAGGGTCCTTACACTTGCCAGGTAGTCTAGACCTCTGAAATATCTCCCCCATCCTATGCTGGGCATTAAAAATAATTGTTGAAAAGGTATTTAACATAATATATGTAACTTAAAGAATCATTGAATTTTTTAAATTAAAGGATATAAGCCTCTAATGGAGCTACACTGAAAGGACAAGCATTTAGCATACTGGAAAGAGTTCCTAAGAGTAAAGAAATGGGGAATGAACGAAATGAAAAGTGAAGCAAACCACACAACAATCTTGTATTCCACCACCTATCTTTTGCCAGTTTTTCTCACTGCATCACAATACCTGACACCCACAATTTTTAAAGGGCAATTTTGTTTTGTCACATTATCAGTCTGTGTTTGGCTAGCTTCCAGGCAGAAGCAGCCTGGTAGAGGCATGCTGAAGGAGAAACACTAAACACATTGCAGTGACCGGCAAGCAGAGATGGGGAGATTTGAATTCTTCAGAGGATTAATCCCCAGGATTAGGACAGTGTCTCCAGGGCCAACTGCCCTCCAAAAGCAGCACTTCTGAACACACGAGGCTTTGCAAGGGGACTTTCTAGAGCTAATTCTTAGCCCCATCTGAGAATGCTTTAGTAACATGACTCAAGAAGTATAGTGACTCTAAATCTGGTTTCTTAACAAATACAGGCTGTTGTGGCATTTTGGAGACTGTACTTGGATATAACTGGTAAAATGGATCCATGACTATTTAATTTGTGTAGAAAGCATTAGGCAAGGAAAGACCTAAAACAACAAAACTACCAGCCTCAAGAAAATTTAAAGTAGGATTTCATTCTCTCCAGGGATAATATACCAGGGCCATGAGTCCAACAGGAAGAGCATGCATGCTTTTATTTGGCAGGGGAAAGGTGAGAGTGAAGCTAACGGGTTTCCGGCCTGGGGACGGGGACTGGGTAGCAGGGGCCTCTGTCTCTTCAGATTCTCATTGGTAGGGCTTAGTAGACTTCTGGGGTCTGTGGTTGGACTGTTGCTGGGTCTGGCAGAGAAAATAAAGGATGGCCTGGTCAGGCCTTGGGGTGGCAGGAGGCGAAACTCTAGGAGCAGCTCTTGTGGAAGGAACATTTTGTCTTTTGGGGAAGTGGAAAGTGACTTCTGGCTTCACAGCAGGTGGTTAGCCTCCCTTACATCCTGCCCTGAGGACCAGCCATGAGCTACAATTCCGCAGAAAGAACAATAGACCAGAACCTCCCCTCCTGTGAGAAGTCAGCAATAAGCAAATGATGAAGAACAAGCAGTACACCTTGGGACCTGATGACTCAAAGTGCTATGAAGAATGAAGTGTCTAGTTGGAACAGCTCTGTCTAAAGCACTGACACTGACAACAAGGAGCAAGCTACATGGAGAGCTGAGAGGCTCATTCCAGGCAGAGTGAGCAGAAAGGGTATTGATAGATTTGAAATTCCTGCAAATATTCTAAAGAGCAGTGAACCAGGAAAGTGACAAGCTAGCTAAAGATGTAAGAGTCAAAAAGAAGGATTGCATGAAGGTTTTGTTTACCAGGCTGTAGACTTTGTATTTGAACCATGGCATGGTTACTGAAGGTGCAGAGATACCTAATTTGCTTTTTAAAAGTCAGTATACTACTGTGCCGACTATGGGCTGCACACAGAGACTAGTGACGTCCAGGAGGTTAATGAAGTGTAGAAGCAGAAGGGTTGATACAGAATATCTCACCAAGATTTCTTTCTGCTTGTGGTCAGAATTCCAGTAGGTCTAACCTAACACCTGCTGCAACCAGTTCATCTGATTAGGACTAAGTCCAAAGGCCACATCTCACTTTTAAGAGACTAGAAAATGCAGTGTTTTTCTTCGGGAATTGACACTAGTGAAAAATAAAGCCAGGTACTCAGTAACGAAGAAAGACAAGAAAAAGGAGTTTTTCATAAAAAAAAATTCAGATTTTATTTACTCTTTCAGATAAATCTGAAAGATACAATAGATATAATGAAAGGGAAAAAAACTGAACAAAATGAATAAAAATTGGGATGAGGGAAAGGAAAAAAAGTTATGGAAAAATCATGTATACACAGGATAGCTTGGATGTTTGCACCATTAATTTCTATCATTTTTTTGAAGGTAGCAGCTAATGCTTAAAATTCTTACTTTGACCAACTTTACATGCTTTTATCTGTAATCTGAGCAACTACACTGAAGACAGCAATGTGCAACATAACAACTACTGTTGAATACCTATCATCTTTTTTTAAAAATATATGTATTGTTTCTAATGTCTTATCTCTTATTTTTTTCTCTTTAAAATAAATTAATAAAACAATTCAGAAGCTGACTCATATAAAACAGAGTCTTTCAAAAGGAGTGGTAAAGCTCAGGAGCATAGAATGTGGGAAGCAGAATGCTCCTCTCTTTCATACATAGTTAACAATAAATTTTACACTCATTTGAATAAATCAATACTTTCACGCTTTCCCTTACAACACTTAGTTACCTTTCCAACCTAGAGGTAGGTTAGAATTTTCTAAACGACGCATGACTTCCCTATTGAACGGGGCATGCGCCACTTGTAATTATAGAGGTCCTATGTGCCTTAAACTAACATCATGACCTCTCAATATATTTAATATTAAGATACTTATGAAAGCTTTTCTTTCCCTGACAGGTACATTCTTCCAAACTCTGAAGCTAAAAGACACTATAAATAAATATTTACTTTTAACTTTTATTTTTAATTTGTTTATTTTTTGGCAGAACTGGAGGTTGAACTCAGCCTTTGTGCTTGACAGGCAGGCCCCTTCCACTGAGCCATATCCTAGGCCCCTACTTTTAACTTTTAGATCTTCCTATTTTGTATAGACTCAATTTATAAGAGGTGAAAAATCAGGTGTACTATAAAATATAGACTTAGTAAAAACTCAAAGCAGGATTTGAGTCCAGCTGATACTTTTTAATTTTTTTATTCAGTAGCACAACATAAAGCCATATAAATTTATACTTCAGATAAACAAGAGCCTATAAGAGAATTATTTTATTTTTAGATTAAAATTACAAGATACTTACCTCATAACTCTGACACTATAGGGCAAAAGTGATTATACATTTAATCTATTTCTTTGTTTTCTATTTTTAGAGAATGATCTACAGGATGTTCAGGGTCTCACTATGTAGATCAGACTCGTAGTGATCTCCTGTTTACAGCCTCCCAAGTGCTAGGATATCAGGTGCGAGCCACCATGCCCAGTCTCAATCACCGTCTCAGGGCACCCTGGGGACAGGGCTGGCATGGCAGACCTTGGAAATTGAACCCCCTACCCCTGTTCCTGCTTGCAGGTGCTTTGATCCAGTGATCTATTTGGCTGCCTGATTATACACTTAAAAGTGCTGTACATGACATCTAACACTGTTCTTTTACTTTCTAGTAAAAAACAGAACAAAACAAAATTATACAGGCATTTTAAAATTAATGTCCACATTCACTGATACTAGTTCAGTTAGCATTCAAGTTGTTGATTAAACAGCCTGAATGAATTCAGAAACTTTTGTAAGATATAAGAAAAATTATTGAATTTCAATCTTAACATAGTGCCAGAATGATGAGTAAGTGCTGTTCTACTGGGACTAATATTTAACTATGATTTTTAAAATGAATTTACTGAGTAATACATGCAAAATACTATACTGAGTTTATATATATAGTCCAAATATACATATATACATATATATTCTTTTAATAATTGTGCTGTTAATCTTAGCTATCAACTTGAAAAGATTAAGAGATTTTTTAAAGAAGTGATTGGATTGTGAAGAAATGAACCAAATCAGGGTTTTGTCATCAATGAGTTCATACCTGAATGGCTTGTAGGAGGCGGTGCTAGCTGGAGGTCCCAGAGACTCAACCATGGGCACTGGCTCTGCCTATGAAACCTCCGCTTCAGCTTGGCCTTCCTGTCCTACCTCTCTGCTGTGGATTGAGCTGTCTTCTGTACGTGCTCTTCTGCCATGATACTTGCATCTTAGAACTAGCCAACCATGATTCAATATCTCTGAAAATGTGAACCAAAAGAAACCTTTACTTTAAGTTGTGAAGTTGGAACTTAAATCAGGAACAGCACAGTGAACAATACAGTAAATTTCCTCTAGAGAAGTGGAATCATGACTGTAACTACACGTGACCATGTGATTCGGAAGCCTTTGGAACTATTTCTGGAGAGGAGTGTGTAATGTTTCGACGGTGTAGGCTGTGGACTTCTATGATGCTATGAGTGAGTTTCATGGATGACTTTCGTGGTATCTTAGAAGTTCTGAACATTGAAACTAATGCAGAGAGTAAAAATTATGCTCATGAAGCTTCTGACTTCTGATGAGAATGAGGATTCTATTGAAAATTGGACAAGAGACCATTGCTGTTATATTCTTGCAAATAACTATCCTAGTTTGTCATTCACTAAAGCTTTGTGTGAGGATGAGTTTAAGGATAATGGATGAGTTGTTCTTGTCTGAGGAACACACTGTAGGATCACAATCCCTGTTAGGAGCTCCTATGAGGGCGCTGAGTGATGGGTGTGAAATGAAGCAGCAAGGGATACCACAGAAACTTGGAGATGCCAGGAGCATAGAACATGTTCCAGAGGTGAGGAGCAGACACAGCTGAAGTGGGAGGCCATGCTAACTGTCACAGGCAAGGCTGCCAAGCCCCTTGGAGGGCGTGTCACACAGTGATGTGTCCCAGCTGCCAAACATAGACCTGCAGGATTTAGTGTCTGCCTTGTTGGATTTTTGTCTTGTTTCAGTATGATTCAATTGCACCACCCCATACCTCCTGTATGAACGAGAATGTTTAGCTTGTGCCATTGCATCGTGGAAGCAAATAACTTGCTTCTTGATCTTTGCAAGGCCCGCAGTTAAGAATTCACCTTAAGTAGTAGAGGAGATTTTGAGCTTGTACATTTGATTGGTACTGGTGTGCTTGAGATGTACAGAATGGGTTAATATTCTTTTTGGTGTATACAGTAGAGCCATAGCATGTTAAGTGGAAATATCATATAGCTATTGTGCTAATTTGAAGATTAATTTTTAAAGGTTATATGATTATTGATATATTGATCATGGTATATAGAGGTGCCAATCAGGTGTTAGGCTGATACAGATATGGTCTTCAGTCAGTGGATCTTTACAGTCGTCTTGACCAGACTGAGAGATTCCTGGAGAAGTGCTGGATTGTCAGGGCACTAACTTCATCAGTACTCGACTCTTATCTGAGTGTGATCTCTGGAAATGCAACGTTCAAGGAAATGGTTAGAAGCACAGCCTTCTGGAACCCACTAAGTGTGACACTTTGTTCCCTGGCTCTATGCCCCATTCTGCTACCTGGCTGCCGCAACTTAGCAGCTCTGCTCCGCAGTGCCCTTCTGCCAAGTGTACTGAGGTCCCTGCAGGATGAGCCAAAGGAAGATGTGTGTGTTGAGTTCGCAATTGTCAGACATTTTACCTCAAAACAGAAAGCTGACAAATATGATTCTGAAAACAAATGTTTACTTCAGATATCTATCTATCTATCTATCTATCTATCTATCTATCTATCTATCTATCTACTTACCTACTTATCTAGTATGTTGTCTGCTTTAAACACCATTAAGCTCTAGCAGTAAGCATGCTCAACATATTTAGTAAGAATGTTTATGTTCTGTAGTTTGTAATTTTTGACCTACACCATGAAATGTGTCATAAAGACACCTACAGAAACTGTGAGGTGCAGGTTCTCTCTCCCTTTTTTGGGGTCATGGTCTGAGCAGGTTTGCTTCACCACAAACTTCTCATGGTGCTGTGTCGTTCCCTCCACACCAGAGGACTGAAAATAGTAAGCGTTTCTCACCATGGACTGGAACCTCTGAAACTAAGCAAAAGTAAACCTTTTCTCCTCATGAATTGATAATCATACCTCAGTGGTCTAATCCATTTATGCCATTGCCATTCATCTCTTTCAGTTAATGTCACAATGAGATTCACATGTATTTACTATTCTCATTATTTTGAATTTTTATTAGAAATATGTTTTTCTGTGCTGGGGAGATAGCACAGTGGAATAAGTGCTTGACTGGCAAGTGCAAGTCCTGAGTTCGATCCCTTGTACCTCAAACAAACAAACAAACACACAAACATTTCCGAGATGTGACTGTGTGGGCAAGTAATGAAAGCAATGATTTCTTTTATTTTTGCTCCCCTATTTGTTACTCTTCTAAAATCAAGTCCCACAATTATCATTGTACCTCATATTTTATTGTAATAATACAATATGCTGGTATTAAATATATATATATTAATATATATTAAATATATGTAATATATATGTTAACCATACTGGTATAAAATCTCATATTTTTCAACCATTTAAAAATTTTAAATTATGTGTCTTTACTTTCAAATAATTAATAAAAATTAAATTATATAGACATCTGAAGTACTACTGAGGACTTTGAATGGAAGCATTTTATTACTAAAGAAAGGTAAATTTGAGTTATTTATAGGAAAACGGGTGTACCCTGAGAGCAAAACGTTAACTGAAATACAACAGGTGCACCAGTTTAGATATTGCACTGCTGCTTTCACTTGAGAAATCAGAATAAAAATAAAAAGTGAAATAAAAGATAGATGATAGTAAATAGGGGACTAGATCTCCCTCAGTGAGAAGGGGATCAAGAGATGGGGTGAGAGCCAGCCAGGTAGCTCAGCGGACTAAAGTGCCTACTTAGGCAGACGCAGGAACCGGGTTCGATCCCGCACCTGCTGTGCCTGCTCCGCCCCCGGGGCACGCTAAGAGAGCGACTGAGGCTGGGCATGGTGGTGTGCGACTCTAATCCCAGCACTTGGGAGGATGAAAACAGGAGGATCACTATGAGTCCAATCTACGTAGTGAGATCCTGTAGACCCTGTCCTAAATAAAGGAAAACAACAACAACAACAACAAAAAAAAACAGGACAGGGTGAGCAGGAGTGGAGGAGCAAAAGGAAGGTGGGCAAAAGAGCTGCGAGGCCGTGCCGCAACTCCCCACAAGACATGTGTCTTATACGTATCAAATAAACTAAAATAAACATAAATACCACTGTGGAATGTCACTAGGAATTTGATTCCAATGTAGTTAGTTGAACATGAGTACATTTCATGGCCAGCATGTATTCTGTAAATCACTTTTTAAATTTTTCATTTAGAAGAAAAAATGCAGCTAACTACCAGGATTCATTTCATATACATGAACAAGATCTTTGAGATGGAGACAAATCTAATGGGTTTCCCACATAAAATTAAAATTAAAGAAAAAAACTTTTTTGGGTTAGTCACAGATAAAACTTTTCATTAATCACTATTTAGCAGAGATCTATATGCTGATCAGTATTTAATAATTTTTCGGTGTGGTAAATTGTAAAGTGTAAAACCTGAAACCACAAAAAGAAGCTCCACAAGAAATATAGTGTTTGTCTCAGGATCTTACAAACATTGTCCTTGTGCAAGGAGCAATTTTTATTTTGTTTTTAAATGTATTTGGCACAGGGTCTCATTACACAGCCAGGACTTGTATTGATCATCCTGTCTCAGCCTCCCCAGCGCTGGGATTACAGTGCTATGCCCAGTCTTGGTGGCTGACCCAGTGCACCTGGGGGAAGGGCTAGCTTGGTATGTGGTGCTGGGGAGCGAACCAGTTCCTGCACTTGCCTAAGCAGGTGCTTAGTTAGGGAGAAAATTTTTCAACAACTGCTTTGATACCATTTCCCTGACGTCATGTGCTAGTGATGGAGCCACAGGCACTGTTAGCGTTCTAGAAGCAGGAGGGAAAGGGGCAAACACAGATTCAGAGCTTTATTTTTTAAAAAATGTTTTAGTATAATTATTAACTGTTAACTTGCCACTGAGTCTTCAATTAAATACTTCACATTTTGCAAATGCTATTGAAAATTAAACATAATACCTTCATTCTCAGGAAGGTTACTATACATATTAAAAATATATTTTCTGTATCACAATAAGTCATCTAAGACTTTTCATCTGTACAAGTATCATCTCTTAGGCTACCTCAGTCTTACAGCTTCCTAATGAAAGAGTTCCATTTGTAACATACAACAGTTCAACCAAAATTTATTTAGTCTTTTCTACAGTATACTGTTATTATACCACAAGATTATGCAGAGTATGTTCTATATTTTCTAAAAACCTAAGAAGCGGATCACTTTGGAGGGCCACATAGAAATCAAATTTACATTAACAATTTAGTACCAAAATTGGCCTTCATGAAGCATGCTAAGGCTCTATTTTACCATCTACTAATCTACTTGCTAAATTACCCTCTTTATGGTACATTGCTGGAATCCATTGTCCTTACTGAACGTTTATTGCAGAATTATATTGATATGTCATAAAGCATTATGAATGTCTCTGAGCAACTTTGTAAGATAGCTGGCTACACACTTAATGTTCATTTTTCAGGTATTCAAAATGAAAAGTTCAGGATAAGAAATAATTTTATAAGATTATCTGACAGTAAATAATATAAATTTTTTTAAAAGAACTGGTAAGAACTTCTATGTGCATCTGCAAAGAAAGATGGAGAGTGGAAGATTTATTTGCAGTTTTCCAAAGCCTTCCTCTGGGCCTTACCATATGTATTCTTGGATTATATAGTACCCATGAATAGTGGATTTTAAGTTACATTTTCTTGTCAAGTAGACATATTTTCATCATGTAAACAATATCTGAGAAAAAATTAAAGCTTTAAAGATAGTTTCCATACTTTCAAACAAAATTTTCAGATGTTTCAGTGATTGAGACAAATACTAAGGAAATTACTTTGTATTTTATTTATTTTGTAAAATTCAGACAACAAAGAGGTAGATAAAGCAGAATTATGGAAAAAATTAGTTCTTGTAAATTTTAAATTTATATGTTCCAAAATAACACATGAATGACAGCTCATAGGAAGTATTGTTCAATTGATTTCCAAACTGACTGTGAATTTTTCAAATGTAGGATGTCATAGTTTTGAAAATTGATCCTATTTATAATTACAGTATTGGAATGATTTTTATACATTCGTATGCAATATAAACTTGGTAAAGCTCATGTATGAGATTGGTTACTTAAAGTGAGACTCATAATTTAAAAGGTGTTATGTACAACTGAGTCTATCAGTAGATTTAATTTCAGGTCATAGCTTTTAGATCTTGTGAAGTGTTCACTGATTAGAAAATAGCATATTTACTTATGGGTACTGAATTGCTACTCACGAAACTGGTTGTAATTAACTGAGTAATCCACTGCATGGGGGGTTTAAGACAGTTATGAACATGGGGTCATCTTATGCAAGCCATCATCCAATAGTACAAAGCTGGGGGAGCACTTTACACAAGTTGTTGGAGGTGGGGGATATCTGTCCACTTACCTTAGTTCTAGGGTACTAGAAGAAACATAATTTCTTCTCATTCTAGAAATACTGTGTTCTCAGGGGCCTGCCTGAGAGCTCAGTGGGGTAACACGCCTGCTTAGGCAGAGCACAGGGCCTGAGATTCGATCCCCAGCCTGCTATGGATGCAGGGCATGCTGAGATGGCAATTGAGACTGGGCCTAGGGGCACACATCTGTAATCCCTGCACTTGGGAGGCTGAGAACAGGAGAATCCCTATGAGTCCAGTCTACACAGTGAAACCCTATACACCCTGTCCTAAATACAGAAGAAGAAAAAGATACCATGTTCTAACTAGCTCAAAGAGGTGTGTACCAGTACCTTGGAATGTGATCTGAACACTGAAAGATATATTTGCAAAGTCAGGATTAAAAAGATGAAATGGAGATTGCTGTAACTTTTACAATAAACATACAAGACAATGACAAACTGAAAACTCAGAGCTATTGTTTCACCTATAGAAGCTATGGCTCAGCCAGCCTTGGTGGTTTGGGCCTACAATTCCATGTACTGAGAGGATAATTAGCCAGGAGGACCACCAGCCCAGGCAACCTAGTGAAATCTTTCCTAAAAATCAAGTTCATAAAATAAGAAATCAAGTTCATTATTATTATTATCATCATCATCATTATTATTATTAATGTAATTGGTTGTTGCAGGGTCTCACTACACAGCTTGGACTCCTGGTGATCCTCCTGCTTTCAGCCTCCCTAGCACTGGGACCACAGGCGTGTGTCACCATCCATGGACTCTGGCCTGGGGACCGGGCTGGAGCGGCATGTGGTACGGGGGATCAAGCTGTGGTCCCTGTGCTTGCCAAAGCTTGCTGAAGCAGGTACTTTAGTCCACTGAGCTATCTCACTGGCCCCTAAAAATCAAGTTTTAAAATTGGCTTGGAATTCAGTCACCCTTGAGATCAATGTTCAATAGCACAAAACAAATGAACAAACAAAAAATAAATGATCTTTTAAGTCCTTGAATTTCAGGAAAGACAACTCTGTTGAAGTCTAAGGAGAGATCAGGCTATACTAGGAGAGAAGTGGTCAAGGTGTGTTGTAGGCGCATGAGGGGACAAGGGAAGCCTAGGAATGAAGGATCAGGGCCCTTGTCAGGACTGCATCAAGCAACTGTGAAGAATGCCCTAAGCCCTGGAAAGGCTCTGCTCAGGTTATTAGCCAAAAGAAAGAAAGAAAAGCAGAAGTGTGAAGGTATGACAGCATTCTCATAGATCCTTCTCCTCCTTGGAACAAAAGCCTTAAACTACAAATGAATCAAAACCATTTTAAGAAAATAATATTGACCAGATATTATCTTAATGTAGAGAGAAAACACAACAAATATTAGTGTACAAAATTTATTTATTTTATTTTATTTTTTTTGGTGGGACCAGCGATTGAACTCAAGCCCCCGTGCTTGCCAGAGAAGTGCTTATTCCACTGAACTATCTCCCCAGCCCCAAGTGTGCAAAATTTAGAATTTCTAAGAATACAGCCACAATAGTCAGAAATTAATTATTTACTGTACTAAGAGGCCAAGAATGGCAATTGACAATTTTCTCATAAAGGTAGGACAAAGCAGAAATGATTAAAAAGAGTTATGACTAGCAATTATATTTTTAATCACCTGATATAAGTGGGTTTTAACATTCCTAGTCAAAGTCAGAGTAAAAGAGCTAGTGAAGACAACTGCAAACAAATAGCATTACACTATGCTAAACTATACTACACTACACAAAACAAAGCAAAATAAAATAAAACAGGATGGAACATTCTCAAACTCCAACCTGTATATGTGAATGTGTGTAATTATAATGTTAACTGTGTCTCAATAAAACTTAAATAATAAAAGGAATAACTGGCCAGAAATAAATGAATTAGGATTAAAAAGCAGAAAAAAAATTGATTATGTAAAACTACTTAATGGTTTTATATAGTAGCATTTAAATACAAAATACATAACAGTAAGTAGAAAATGAGAAAATCTTGTCACTCTTTGCTGATGAGATGATCATCTAAAAATATCCATAAAAATAAAAATATTTAAATCCATTGAGAAGTTGTACCAAACCAAATGAATATATCAGTTGTATAGAAGAAACACTCATTGTCATAGGAAAACCAGTGGAGTTCTTAAATATAAGTCTAAGAAAAAAATATATATCTGCGCCCGTCAAATAGCTCAGTGGATTAAAGCACCTGCAAGCAGGTGCAGGGGCTGGGTTTGGACCTACTGTGCTACCTCCATTGCCTGGGGGTGCTGAGAAGCAAACCGAGACTGTGCATGGTGGTGTGCACCTGTGATCTTAGCTCTTGGGAGGCTGAAAACAGGCGGAGCACTATGAATCTAGTCTAGTGGGGAGACCCTGAACACCCTGTACACCCTTCCTTTAAATAAATGAATAAATAAATCTAAGAACATATCAATAAAAGCCTTATGTTGAAAATAATAATACTTCGTCTTACATAATACTCGTTTTCATCATGCCTATATCTTCCGGTCTTCCTATTGTGACACTAGAATTTACTAGAATATTTTTATACTTTTAGATAAGAAAAATAAAGATATCTTTATTCTATTGTGCCCACATGTTCCTGCTATTCTCTTTGTCCATTCTGTAATCATTCTGCAGTTGGACTGTGGGTCATCTCTATAGTGCAGTTCTAAGTGCCCCACACAAGGCTGTTAGGAAAATCGGTTTGCGTTTGTACGTCTTCTTCCTTGCATTTTGTTCTCCTGTGTACTTCGGAGCAAAGCCCAACCTGGCTGGGGAGAGCAACAGGGGTCCCAGGAAGATTTGGAGCTTTAGTCCAAAGGTAACTGCTTCACCTATGCCATGAAACCTCAACTATCACAAGTGTGGGGCCGGGGAGCTGACTCAGTGGAATAAGCACTTCCCTGGCAAGTGTAAGGGGCTGAGTTCAATCCCCGGTTCCGCCAAAAAAAAGTGTGTTCAAAATCAGAGGCATCAAAAAAGAGGGGTCATTGAGCGCAAGACTCCACATAGAAAGCCTGAGGAAGCTCCGCTGGGCTCAGGCTCCCTGAGAGGCCAGGAGTGAGGAGCGGGGGTTGGATTGGCGCAAACCTGAGGACAAAACGAGAAGCAGTAAGGGCTGGGGCTGGAAACCACGCTAGGAGCACAAGGGAGGCGGCGACAGCTGAGAACAGACACAGCAGGCGCCACGGGCTGGAGGCACACACTGAAGGTGCTTGCTACCTTGTGCTGGAGAGATGAACTCACCGCCTGCGGCTCTGAAAATGAGTCCCTGGGCAATAAAAGGGAGAAGGAAACGACTTAATTGACTTTTCATGAGACAAAAGGTCATCAAAACACCAGGAGACAGGTTTTCCTAGTGTTCACTATTGTTTTGCTTCAAATGAAAAAGGGACAGATATACGAATTACATTGAAACATCAAAATTAATACTATATATTCTACATACTAGTTTTAAGTTTGTGAAAATTAACTACTCTCTGATAGTGAAATCTTTCTCAGAAATCAATAATAAAAATTGCAAATGCCTTAAAATACCAATGTAGAAGGTCCTAACGAAAATAGGAAAAGGTACCTCACTGTTATAGAAATATGCCCAGTGGAATTCAAGACAGAAATATAGGAAATCAAGTGCTTTCAGTCTTTAAATTGTGTACTAGGGAATCAAGGGAATTTCTATGAATCAAGTAATTAAAGCTTTTAAACTTTGAGTAACTCAACAATTTAATGATTTACTTCAGAATGGAATCAGAACATAATAACTTTTTCTTTCCAAAAAGTTGTGTTAGAATTTTCCTCAGGAATTTGTAAGCTGGTCTTTTCCAGTTGACTGAAAAAAATCAAAGCTGAATGATGAGTGTGCAGGAGTGGTCGGTACTCCTTCAGGAAGAGTCCCATCAGGGTGGGCTTCCTCGGGGCAGGCATGACAGCAGTATTTTCCCTCAAGCCCCAGCGCTGTTGTTGCTGTTGCCAACGTTGTAGCGTTACACTTGTGTTGCTACCCACTCTGCACTGAGGATGCACTCCCTGCAGCACACTACACAGGAAAATCTGTGACATCTGTGTGAAGTTGTCCAGTTCTGCCATTGATTTTTACCAAATGTAAGCACGCATATGCGGCCAGTCAGATTGCCCAAGCAGCATTAGTGACGCTAACGCCATCTGTTGGTCTGCATTTACACCCTAATTTGCTCCATACATAAAGACAAAACAAAACTGTTCCATTTTCTTGTCTTCTATGACACGGGCAAGTACCGTACCTATTGCATCCACTTCTATTCAGCTGCATCTTTTTTGCCTGTTTAGTCTCAAGATGAGCTCAGCTGTCAGGTAGTTCAAACGGAGATTTACAGCTTAGCCTGCGGCTGGCATATTCAGTGCACTTTGAGAGTTGACACAGAGTTAACTTAAGTTCCAGAATCGCCAACGAGACAAACTCAAATTTTATCAGTTTTTAGGGCCCTCACGACAAATAATATCAGCTTGGCCTGGAATCAGATGTGGCCACAGTAGGGAAACAAACAGATTACGCTGAGAAAAAATGAAGAACAGGTGGAAAGGAGACAGCAGCTAATACAGCTGTGCATTTAAGGCCCCCTTTGCTGAATTACTTTGGCCTTTATTCTGTTTTGCCTCATTAGCCTAAACAGCCTCATTTTTCCAAGCAGCACAGCTGCACCTGAGGAGCCCCACACAGAAGCGGCCCTGCCTGTCTGCCTGAGCTCTCGGGCTCACCGGAGGCTCTTTATCTCGCTTCCCAGAAATTGAAAATGTTCATATTTCTGACTTCACAATGGCAACTTCAGAATAGTATCAGTTAACTTCTTTATCTTCTTTCTCAGAGCTCTACTCTTTATTCTTTGACACAAAATGTATTAGAGAATTAGAAAGGAAGAAATACAAGTTTTGTAATTGGGACACATCCCAGGGTGGTTTTCTTTCTCCATGTCTCTTCTACTTCATTTCACTGCTGGTGTTTCTGTTCGTGTTGTGCAACGTTCATTTTGTTTGTACAGGAATCCTTTGCTGTTGCCAATAAGCAGTTCCACTGCACTTCGCATGATACTCATCATTTCCTATCACTGCCATCTTACCTTTTGTTTACTGCTATTTGTTTCCTAGTGAACATCTCAGCCTATCTTGTATGTTATGTGTGCTCCATGAGCAGCTCAAAAAAGTACAGGTGTTCTCTGCAAAGAAGAGAATAAGAACAGCCAAAGAATAGAATCTGATAATTTGAAAATATATTTTAGTAACTAAACATATCATTAATGTCAAATATTATTAGTTTTTGCCCACTCAAATGATTACAATAATTTCTCCCTAAATCTCATTTAAAAGTACAGAATATGTTCATTAATTATCCATGGTATTGCAATAAAGAATGCTTTCTGGGATCATGGATTACCATCAAATCACTTCATAATGAGTGAGGTTTCAGTAAAATTTCATGAAATTCAATGTCTAACTATTGGAAAGATAGATACTGCGCTGTGCTCAAGTGACACACCTCTTGTAAGAGGGCATTGTCTTTGTTTATAACTTGAATCTTTATTTAGTGAAGAAGAGTCCTTTCCCACAAAGTTGTTTACCACTCAGAAAAGATAATCCTTTTCAGCTATCTGTCCTCAAATATCTGAACCCATTGGTTTCCATCCACGCATGTCACAATATATTTCTTTTCTAAATAGGATATATATGTAACTTTCTCCTTCAGTGCCATTTTTCATACCTTTATATCCTTGAGTTCATTGTAGTTAAATACATTTTCCCACAATTTTCTTCTTTCACCACCTTATTGCTTGTACAGCAATGAGTACACGATACCTCCGCTCACAAAGTATGTCTAGTAATTTTTGTTATTGATCTGACTTGATGTCTCTAGTTGGAGACAGAATTAAAGAATGTGAGGATAAATAATAGAAAATTTACTCTTTGATAATTATTACTTTGTCTCCCTTAGCTTTTAAGGTGTATTTGGAGAATCAAAATGAAGATTCCTTCTCCCAAACACTGCTCACCCATCTCCCAAAAGGCCATAAGTGGAAAAGGGACACAAAAATGATAATTAAATTATCACCATCAACACTGAGAAAAAGAATCAGGAGAAACCAGTAGGAACCAGTGCGTAATTTGACTCACATACATCAACCCAGCAAAGCTCACTCAGAGCAAATGCATGAAGCTGCCCAACACCCTGATGTAATTACTGCATTAGGTTAACCTGAGAAGTTTAAAAGTGTAACTAAGTAACTCAGTATTCATCCTAGGGCATAGAGGGCATGCCCTTAAGGCTCTAAGATGCTGTTCATTGTGTCAGTGTGAGAAGGTTAGAAGTTTAACTAAGCTAGGGCCACTGTCCTCACTTTGTAAATATCCTGAGCCTATGCATAAAGAGTTCCTGGAGATGGAGTGAGGGCTACACCCCCAGAAAGCCTGGACTATACACTATGTCAGGGAAGGAAAGTGGCTTATCCCCCACTCTTTTGTACTCTCATTGCTTTGCTGTCTTCCCTGGTCTTGAACTGCTGTCCTCTGCCATGTGCCACTGTGCCTCGGAGCTAGCCAAGTGTGAACTGAAACCTCTACAAACTGTGAGTTAAATAGACCTTTCTTTCCTTAATTTTTGGCAGTAGGTGCTTTGTCTCAGCAACTAGAGAAAAGTAACTAAAACACACCACATACCAGACACTGTTATTAATTATCTGATTTCTTTTAGGAGAGTTGCTTTAGCCTAGGAAGTACGGTATGTACATTAGCAGTGAGTGACACCAAAGTTGAATCTAGATTGGATTATGGAGGGTTTGTAATGTTTGGTAATATCAGTACAGAGCATCTAACTCTTATGCTGGGGAAGTTATGATGAAATGTTGAAAATATATTTAGTGAATATCAGAATGCTATGGAAGGAAACAATTAGTTTGTATAAAAAGAAGAAATGAAGGGGGACATTGAAGAGTGCTCTTAATATTTCCCAAAGAGAGTGTCAGAAATTGGAAACAAGGTAAGTATACTCCTTGGCCTGTGGATGACACTGGACATCATTTTTGACGGAAAAAGTGTGATTGTCATGCAGGTACTGTAATTCTCATAAATTCTCTACTACTTTCATTGTACTCTCTTCTTTGCGGTGGATTTAATTCATTCCTTCAACTACTCCAAGTGTTTAGTAAATTCTTACTGACATTATATATATATATATATATATATGTCATAATACTTGGTATTATTTGTTTAAAATCTGTACTGGTTTTCAAACATCAGTATGTGAATTCTTATATGTATGTCATATAAAACATTTTGAATTAGACTTTCTCTTGTTTTGTGGGCAAAAGATAGTTTCATACTTTATTCCTATATTCCCACAGAAATTCAGATATTTAGGACAGGTTTTATTTTCTTTGATAATTAGATTTCAGAGGGATGGCCCTCTTGATCCTTTGAAGGAGACACTCCTGGATTGCCAAGAAGGTTTCAAAAGTATTTGAATCTCAAAGAAAGAGTTTATAATTACAAATTTTCTAAAGTCAGTGTTCTAAGGAGAGGAAAGACAGAGGCTGAGAAGCAGGAAATGAGTCTTTTTTAGTGTGTAGGTAAGCCAAAGGAAATGTCAAATTGGAATTCTCACTTTATCCAGAATTTCTATACAAATCTCCCTTCATTTTGACCCTTTGTCACTGACACCACTGAATTCAACCTTCCTTCCTTGGTCTGCTTTATTTTTCTTTTTGCTCCCTGGCAATTATCACCATTTGAAATGTGATAATGATACAGGAAAAATAAAATGCCTAACTTGGTAGGTTCAGATGTGCCAGGTTTATGTCCCTTGAAATAAAAAATAAATTCCAAAAGGTGAAGGAGGCTGAGTAGGAAGATTTATGAAGAAACTGCCCCTGAGAGGCAGGAGGGTCCCCAAGGTGAGCTGTCACAGAGGTACAATCCACACAGCGAAGTTTACTATGTGAATATAAATGGGTCAAACTATAATCAACCAGCAAGATCACAAGTATCACCACTTAGCTTGTATTGATCTGATAGGGAAACAGGCACAAGGATGTATGGCTGACATCATTACCCTTGATTTTCTATGACTTCTATAACTGGGACACTTTGAGGAACAGCTAAGTCCAGCTTTCTGGACTTAAGGGTATCTGATGCATATCCAGGTTTAATGGGCTGGGTGGTGGCAACTACAGTGTAATCTCAAATTTCCATCCATCCTCTAGGAAAGTAGTAAAACTGGCCTGTATACTTTAGTCTAGAATCCTTGCCTCTTCAGATGTGTATCCATGTTGGGGACCACAAATTCACACTTGCTGGTTTTCCATATTTCCCTAAGGGAAGAAGGGAGGCTAGGGATTATTGGTATCATGCTTTTGAGATTTCCCACTACCCCATAGGGGTGGCCCATCCTCTCCCACCCACTGAGACTAAGTCTAAACCACTAAGACTACTATGGTGAAAAGTACTCTCCAAGGCAAGATCCTCATTAGCTTAAGATCACCACGGAGTCCCTGAGCCAACTGATAATCCCCTCTTCAATCAATAAACTCTTGATCTGGCAGCCTTGTGACCTTTAGCGCCTCATGAACAGCTAGCTGGTCATCAGGGCTCCCCACTGAGCCACTATTTTGCTTCTTTTTCTTTCTTTCTTTCTTTCTTTCTTTCTTTCTTTCTTTCTTTCTTTCTTTCTTTCTTTCCTCTCTTTCTTTCTCTGTGTTCATGTATTAATTCCCATAAAAATCTCCTGCAGGCATTCATAGTTACTGATACTTGCAGCTGTAGCACTTTTTAAATATAAACTTCTACATTAGGTTATGAAACAGGGGCAGGACAGATAGCTCAGCAGACTGAAACACCTGCTTAGGCAGATGCACTGGAGTTCCATCCTGGGCATGCTGTTCTATCCCGCCCTCCAGGCACACTGAGATGGTGACTGAGACTGGGTGTGGTGGTATGCACCTGTAATCCTAATGCATGGGAGGCTGAAAACAGGAGGATCACTATGAGTCCGATGTGCATGGTGAGACCCTGTAGACTCTGCAGATCCTGTACTAAAATACTTCTAAAAAACGTTATGAAACAGATCTTCTCTGTTTTGTCTTTCATCTTTTACTTCATCACCTTCAAAGAATATTATCATTTTCACTGTATGATCACTGAACTTTTAAAGATGACCATCTGAATTTTGTCATTGTCAAACCATTGACATTAAAATATCACTGAAATAATCATTTCACAGTTTGCTCCCAATTGGATTTCTGACGTTCTCTATCAGAATGTACCTCGGCTCTAAGCCTCCAGCTTGACTCGTGAGGTGCAGTGCAAGCCCAGGTCTTCAGCTGGACTCTGGCAATACAGTGCCCCAAGTCAGGCCTTCAGCTGGATTCATGGGGTCTTCAGTGTGTGGACAGATTTCCTGCACTCTCTTTGCATATGAGCCCTTGAATGACTAATGGAAAATAATACTGTACATAATGTGTCCTGCTTTATTTCTCTTGCACCTCCTGGCTACAACCCCCTTCAGGAAACAAAACAAAACAAAAAAGGCTTATCAAATGTGGGCTATAAGGTTTAAACTAAATATTTATGAAATAAGGAGAAAAAATATGTGCAATATTTTGATAATTTCTCAATGACTAATAAAATATGAACCCTTACTGAGTGTTTTGATGATACTATATTAAATTTTTATAAGTTTGCCTATCAGTTTTATTTAAAACAAAAGATGAAACCCAGGAAACTTTTGCAGAAAACTAACTATGGACAAGATTATATTTTCTTTTTTCCTTTTCACCTTGTCATTGTATACTTCTTGTTTTTGAATTCCTGATGCCTTTTCAATCATAATGTGCATATAGTCTGACATACATCTCCATTAATTCAGTCTGTATTTTTAATTTTTACTTTTTATATTCAGAAATTCTAAAAAAAAATGAAAGTTTATTCACTATTTAAACTCTTACATTCAATTGTTCTATTCACATAAAAGGAACTATGTAAGTATGCTTTTTAATATTCTATGAAGGGAAAAATGATCATATAGCAAGAAATAGTATTCTGAAAACACATTCTAATCATTGGAATTAATTTAAATATACGATTAATTGAAATATATATTTAATTTAAATATACTGTTAAATTTAAATATATTATTTAATTTAAATATACTATCTATATTAATTTGAATATGCTATCTAAATTAATTACCTAGAAATTTAAATTGATAAAATTTGTGTGAACTACACAAATTCTTTTATTATCAGGCTCACTTTTTTTTTAATCCTTTTAGGGATAGAAACTTAAATAACCTGTAATGTTGCCTCTTGCAAATGTAGCACTAAATTTGCAAAGCTCTACAGCACAGTTATGGCAGGCTCTAGTTCTTGTGCTAGTTGAAATATCTTTATTGTCAAAACAAGTTTCTATTGCCATCCATTTCCACAATGTTAGCATGCCACAATAAAGAATATTCTTCATTAGTCATTTACTGGAATAAATTTCGCTAGTCTGAACAAATAACTATTTCTACTACTAGAGTATCCACAAAAATATAAATGAAAAATCTTTATTATAAAAGAAAGTGAACCATAATTGTTCAAATTAGGATAAATGTGGTCCTCACAACATGATGTCTTCTTATTCTACTTATTATAAACCATCACAAAACTCTGGTGGGGAAAAGTGTCGATAACAAAACGGATACACATAACTGCATAGATATGGCATGTCACGTGGCATGACCTAGAAAGTGTGGAGCAGTAGTCCTCAGTGATGCCATTTGTGTTTGTGAACATTACTGATTAAATATGCACTGCTATGTAAAGTATACTGGAGCCGTACCTTTTATATTTTTGTCGTTGCTGTAGATCCCCAACGTAAAATCTTTCTTCTTAGTAGTTCTATTCATCTTTGCACATGCAGAGCATGAGTAATATGGAGTTTATAGTGTTGGAGACAGTTTTATGGAGAGTTGTATAATATATGTGAAAGTCTTCCCATAAGCTATAGGTCATCCACAGAAGGTCTCTCTATACACCAACATCCCAGAGACAATGCAGAGGGGTAAATCAAAGGAAGAATAATTGGAAGCAGAGTCACTCTGTATTTCCTGAAGATCATCCTATGTTTGCATATATTTTAATAAATAAATAAATAAATGTCAAGAACAGCAAATGAAGTCTAATGACTTCAGAAACAGATAATATGCTAGCCTGAATTATTCTCAAAGTACATATATCAGATGTAGGTTTTCAAATTTATAAAGGAGATTTTTCGAATTGAAAATTCCATTTTAGGAATTGTTGAGTTAGTAAAATTCTGATTAAAATATACAGAGCCCACCTTCAAAATGTACACACACTTCCAGAAGAGAGAAATAACACGATGCTTTTCCAACAGATGGTGCTACCCTGGTGTGGGGGACCCGAGTGGGTGCTGTAAAATCCCAGTATACTGCTGGCCTTCGGAGAAGAAACTGGAAATGCATGTGCAGCTACCTCAGGGCCCCGGGTCTCTCACCAGCAGCTCACCACACTAATAAACATCTGCGATCTGAGGAGCACCATGCTGAGCACCTCTTTCAATTATAGAGGCCAAAGCTAACTTGTATTAATCTCATGATGACTTAATAAATTTAGTATTAAAATATTTATGCAACTTTTTTCTCTTTTTCTGAAGTGTATGAGCATGTTCCTAGAAGACTCTGTATTCACTGTTACAGTGAAAATACAAAGCCTGGGAAGTCTAAGTCCTGCAAGCATTTTTCTTATGAATAAAATCCAGTACAAGCAATGTGTTAAAGAGAATGAATACACTGAGAAAAACTCAGCCCCGCACAGAACACCATTGACTTGGGAGGCACACAGGGCCCTGACTGAAACTCAGAGGTGTTTTGTACTTTTCTAAGAAACACAAAGGAACAACCCCCCAAACGTATTCTCTTTGGAACCTGAACTTTTAAGATGTTTAAACCTGAATATACTATAAGTTTATAAAATGGAGGGTAGCATAAACAGTACGAATTTTTCTTTAAAAGTAAAGCATTATATTTCATTATTACTTCTATTGTGAGAAAATCTCTGTGTATTTCAAATTTGCGACACTAAAAATATAACCAAGAGTAAATATAATAAAATTTGTTCTAACAGTTTTTAGAAACATTACTTTATGACTGATTGATTGATTGATTCAACTTGGACTCATAGTGATCCACCTGTCTCAGCCTCCCCAGCACTGGGATTATAGGCTTGCACCACTATGCCCGGTTCTGGTGGCCAGCTAGACAAGGGAACGGGCACAGCATGTGGTACTGGGTATCGAACGTGTGTCTATGAGCTTGCTAGGCAGGCTCTTGGATGGCTGAGCTGTCTCCCCAGGCCAGAAACATCATTTTAAAATTATAATGTTTTACATTAAAATGCTTGCAGTTTGTGATATGTGTTGATATAATACATATTTTATTATTAGAGAAATGTTTCTAAATGTTATTATCGGGGCTGGGGAGATGGCTCGGTAGAATAAGTGCTTCCCTGGCAAGCGCAAGGGCCTGAGTTCAACCCCCAGTTCTGAAAAAAAAAAACAATTCTAAATGTTATTATCTATGGCATAGGTTACTACATATTTCTTAAGGAAAAACTGAGTAAGAAACAGTTGTAAATGTGTACATACCATACAACGATGTGGACAACTTCATAAAACAAACACTACTGGACACAAGCAGGTAATTATCAATACAAATGTCGGGGAGGTTTGATGCAGTGCAATTACAGATATATCAGTTAGACAAATAAAAAACCAAATATCAGAGTTATTGAATAATTTGAGCATATTGACTCAATGGAGACCTGTAGTATTCTACCTGGGAAAACAGTGTACATGTTGGTCTCTGAGACACCTCAGAATTTTCTATATACCTTTCCTGCTGAGTTTTCGTCTGCAGTTATAAGCCCCCAACAAAGTTGCTCAAAAAGGAACTAGTATGCCTCAGTAATAATAATAGTAATAATAGTAAAATATGCCATACATTTCTCCAAATTTCATGCCATTTGAAATGGGGTACATTTTGATATCATATTCTATATTTATATTTTAAAATTATTTATGTCTTCATCCTAAAACTTATTTCACTATTACATGATTTATTAAAGAATAACATTTGCACAATTGTGATTCTGTTTTTGAAAATAGTAGAAAACAAAATAGAGATAAAGTTGTAAAACAAAGAAGACAAAAATGACAATTTCTTTGTAGCTTTATGGAAATTAGCTTGGATAGTTTTCCAAACAGTATACGTTAGCTTTATCCTGGACAACATCATGTCAGATACAGAAGGTCTGGGAGTAAAGAAACATGAATTCATTTGAAAAATTCATGATGTATAATAAATATTGGGTAGTGTACAGGGTTAAACATTGGCAGTGGCTATTTGTTTACTAAGTATTTATCGCATTTACATGGTCTTGTACTGCTCATAGAGCGTTCCTGTATGATGCTGTTCTAATCAGTAAACTGGCACTAGTTTATCTTCAGGCTGTCTTGCTTCTTGGGCACACTCTGCCCATTTCTGTGGCTCAGGTGACACTTTCCACCTCAGAACCTGTGATGTGCTGGAATCTCGTTATTCTACTACTAGTCTCAGCTAAATGTGTAGTAGAGTTTCACATCCTTCTCAAGCATTTTTAACTCTTAACTCCCTTAACTGGAATATTCTCTCCCAAAGATGTCTGCCAAATAATTTGTCTCTCTGTAGAATTCATTTGACCTCTATAAAGGGTTTCTACATAAAATATTCTTTCGGCCCACTCCAGTATTTTTTTTCTGTTTTCTTATTGCTATTCTCTCTAATTTTAGTGATTTAGCTCAATTTATCTTTTTAAATTAATTAATTAATTTACTTATTTATTTGGTACAGGGCCTCTATATGCAGCTCGGACTCCTAGGGATGTTCCTGTCTCAGCCTCCCCAGTGCTGAGACTGCACATGTTCACCCCCATGCCCACTTCCAGTGGCCAGCTCCATGTGGGGTCAGCATGCCAGGATTGAGCCTGGGTCCTTGTGCTTGCTACGCAAGAGCTTAGACCGCTGATCTATCTTCCCAGCCCTATCTCAATTTATGTTAAGTTTACAACCATTTTAAACCAGGGAGGGCCAGCAAGATAGCTCAATAATTTAAAGTGCCTGCTTAGGCAAGCATAGGCAAGTGTGCGGGGACCACGGTTTGATCTGTGCACCACTTGCCATACCAACCCCACCACCATTGTTGGCTGGCCAGTAACAGAAATAATTAATTAAACAAAACTGGAGGACTACTAGATGAGACATAATATGTCCATTTTCTGTACTAATATTGTTTTTCTTTTATTTTAGGAAAGGGTCTACAGGGTGTTCATGGTCTCACTACTAAATTGGATTCATGGTGATCCTCCTGTTTACAGCCTCCCAAGAGCTGGGATTACAGGCGCACACCACTACACCCAGCATCAATCGCTGTCTCTGTGTGCCCCGGGGGGCGGGGCAGCACGGGAGGGCTGGGAGTCTAACCCCTAGCCCCTGTGCCTGCTTGCAGGTGCTTTAATCTGCTGAGCTATTTGGCTGGCCTGATATTGTTTTTTGATGAGCATGTAAATGACTTTACAAATCCGAAGAATTAAGAAACTTGGACAGAGTGCAAGATCTGTTGACTACGTATGGACTTAGCCCAACTAAAATGTTTTATAAGATTGATTCCTCTTGTATTGAAACTATCCAAACATATATTCAAATATATCATTTATTGTTACATGTAGTTGATACAAGATACAAGAGAAACTAGGGTTGAAGCAAGACTATTTGATCCTCCTTTAAATGAGTGTTGAAAGTATTTAATAAAATAAAATAACATAAAAATAAAAATATATGTTCTATCACTATAGAACAAAATGTAAGAATGAGTCACTCCTGGTTCTAGAAGAATATGTGAAGTATTTCTCAAAATGCACAAAATAATTCAACATATTAAATCTTTACATTTCAAAATATAAGCATTAAAAATGCACTACAACAGGGGCTGGGGAGATGCCTCAGTGGAATAAGCACTTCTCTGGCAAGCACTTCTCTGAGTTCAATCCCCGATGATCTCTTTATCAGTTTTGAGGGAAAGAACAATGTTTGCTATGATTTCAGACTGTGATTATGATGGATAAATCCCTGTCCATGTTAAGTAGAAGTTTTCAGAGAAGAATATGTAAAACTACCTAGTAGAAAATGGAGTACGGGGTCAGGGACACAGCTCAGTGGCCTAAGATCTGCCTGGCAAACGTAAGGTCCTGAGTTCAATCCCTGGTACCCCCCAAAAAAGAAAATGCAATGCTTTCTTCATTTTTTCTCTAGCCCACCCCCTTTCCACAGTTCACTCATATCTCTATGATCACATATATAATTTTTTTTTTTTTTTTTTTTTGTCTTTTTGAGACAGGGTCTCACTATGCAGTTCAGGCTGGCCTCGAGCTCACTTTGTAGCTCAGGCTGGTCTCGAACTCACAACAATCCTCCTGCCTCAGCCTCCCTAGTGCTGGGATTACAGGCATGCGCCACCACGCCCGGCTACATATATAATTTTTCCTGCTTTTTCCAATATACATTTGTAAAGCACAAAAGTCATAATCATTCAAATTAAGTGGAAGGTTTTCGAAGTTATGCCATAGCACATTAGTGATTTTTTTCACTATTTCTGATGTTAGGTATATTTCCAGGGCTGGAGAAATAGTTCAGCAAACTAAAGCTCCGGCTTAGGCAAAGCGCAGAGGCCAGGGTTCAATCCCCAGTGTGCCGTGCCAGCCCCACCACCAGTGCGTGCTGAGATGGCAATTGAGACTGGGCACGGTGGCACGTGCCTGTAATGCAAGCACTGGTAGGCTGAAAACAGGAGTACCCCTGTGAGTCCAAACTGCATAGTGAGATGCTGCAGTCCCTGTACCAAACTACATTTAATAAATAAATTTCTAGTCCTCTATTATTGTTTTTAATGATCAATTATTGGTTGTTTTTTTAACTGCAACTTGTATGGGAGCACAAAGAAAATAGTAATATGTTGTATTCCTGAAAATAAAGTATCCTAGGGGCTGGGGAGATGGCTCATTGGAATAAGCACTTCCCTGGCAAGCACAAGGTCCTGAGTTTAATCCCCAGTTCTGCAAAAAAAAAAAAAAATCTTAGTTTTGGAGGATGTTAATAATTCAGAATGGCAGCTTATTCTGAGAAATTTTTAAACATGCCTTCAGCGTGTTTAATCGATTTCTACCCTATTAACCCTTCTCTTTTCCTTCCCCCTTCTGAGGATCCCTATCCTTTTGTCCCAAAGTTTATATTTTGAAATTAAAACATGTTTGACAATAATAGTCTATTTTTTTAAAAAGGTGGTGTAGTGTCCTAACTTAGAATATTCTATACTACTTTATGATATAAAGTTCAATAAACTAAGACAGGGATGGAGAGATAGCTGTGCGGTCTAAGTGCCTGCCTGGCAAGCACAAGGACCAGAGTGTGATCCCTGAGCCCCAGAACCCCAGGTGTGCCTTGCTGGCCAGGCGTGGTGCCGTACGCCTGTAACCCCAGCACTGAGGAGTCTGAGACAGGAGGGTCACTAGGACTCTGAGCTGCCTAGCGAGACCCTTTACTAAATAAATAAATAATCTAAGACAATACAAACTATAAATTTATAAATAAACACCTAATTATACATATAAACATCTGTTCATTTTTGATATTATGATAACAATCAGCATAAAAGTTGGCTGAATTTATTTCTAAGTGGGTGTAAACCCTGAGATATAAATTTTACAAATTATTTTCAGGTAATTCTATTAAAACTACACTGTTCATTTTAGGAAGACCCTTTATTTAGTGAAATCTCTTGGGCAAAGCACTTTACTGCTTACCTAAGAACTATTAAACATTTCAATTATTTGACAGCAAATGTGAGCTTCAGAAGTGTAGCAAGAACCCTAAAACATGTATTTGTTTCAAATGTTCTTTCTGATTACATATCTTACTGACTAGATTAACAAATCCTTTCCTTATATATCTTGTAGGGACACATGTCAAACTGAAAGAAGGTAAAAGTAGTGCAATCCGTCGAGCTCCTCCTGTAGTTCTTCCCAAGGCTACACGGATGTGCCCAGGGTCCTAACCCATTCATTGTGGCATTCTTACAATCCTAAACTTAAGAAGAAACAGGAAAACATACATTTACCTGAAAACTGTCACAGCAGGAAACTCTTGTTTTTGCTTGGAATATAACCAGAGGTAAAGACTCATATGTTTTTGAATTTATGAAGCTACATAGATTCAAGTATACACATGAGAGTTTTAAATTGTGATTGACATTTTAAACAACACAGTGCAATAGGGACATTATGGGAAATAATTTATATACACATAATAAGAGACATGTATTGATTTATCTCTGTTCAATGTATAACCAATCTTCTGAAGTCATTAAGGTGAGGATATCAATTTCAACAATGCTGTTTTAGTTGGTCTGATGAAGTCCTATGTCAAAAATATGAAACAATATTTTTTGGTACTGGAAATCAAACTCAGGACCAGTGCTTGCCTTGCAAGTGCTTGTGCCACTGAGCTATATCCTCAGCCCAGTATGGAGCTTCTCTACCATAGGTTTTCCCAAAGATCTGTACCAGTGAATTTAAATGTAGGCAAGCTTGAGCCTATAGATCTGAAGCATGCAGGATGGAGAGAATTAACAAGAGAAGTTAACAGCACTGTAGACACCCAGGTGCATGTCAGCCATCTGCGGAACTGGGACTGTTCTCTGTTGACTCATCCAGGCTGTTGCTCCTGTCCAAGACGGGGAAAAAGACAAAGCTCTTGGAGGGGCTGATGTGCTCTCTGCAGAAACTTGTTCCTGGAATCTAATTCCTCGCATTATCAAGGCTATATTTTGACAATAAAACCTAATGAATTATTTCTAAAATATCATTTGAACCTGAGCATGATCATATATTTTATGATTAATTTTATTTCTCTTCATTTGAGTTTTGTGAGGTAACTGAATTCTGAGAAGTATCACTGCACTAAGCATTCCATCTGATTCTATTAATGTTCTGTTATAATCAACTGGCTCTAATCTTTCTCATTTAGAAGAGGCTGCTGTCATGATTAACCTATTCACCTGACACTGATCCAAAGCATGTGACTTTATTTATATGAAATTACTACTGCCTTTAAACAATGTTTGGCACAAATTGAGTGGATTACCTCTGAACTTATAATCGAAAATGTGACAGTTGATTTGAGCTTCCTTTCAAGACTAAGGTGTGCAAGTCAAGCTCTGTGACTTACCCATTTAAATAGATATGTGATGGATTAAATGTAATTACACAATTTTTAAAACCATGAATTTTCCTATTAAGTAAAGAACTTTCTTTTTGAGAGTTCTGAAGTTGAAATAATGCTAGCAGTAATATCATGCATTAGTTTGATAACTGAGAAATTATAATTTAACCTTATTGTTGTTTTCTTTTGCTCCATTTTTCAATTTGCTAAGAACTAAAGTTAGGGCATTTTACCACTGACATAAATTCATCCCTTTTGCTTTGCTGCACTGAAGTCCAAGTCAAATTTGATGCTGTAACTCACTTTCCACAGCTTCCCACAGTGGGGAAGCATGCTGACATCTCTGATTCAGTAGCTTTAAGAGAAACATCATTGGCACTACAAATAGTCTGCACTGGATTCTGTGTGATATTTGTGCTCTGTATAAGATCAAACTTTGCATCATTAAGACCAATTTCATGATTGCTATTTTTATTTTTATTTTTTTTATTTTTATTTATTTTTTATTTTTTTTGTCTTTTTGAGACAGGGTCTCACTATGCAGTTCAGGCTGTCCTTAAGCTCACTTTGTAGCTCAGGCTGGTCTCGAACTCACAACAATCCTCCTGCCTCAGCCTCCCAAGTGCTGGGATTACAGACATGCACCACCATGCCTGGCTGATTGCTATTTTTAATAATCAGTTGTTTAGGGGATTATTGTTCCTATTTGCATGTTCTTTGCAACCATTCTTTTAAATGCTTACCAGTCAAAGATACATTTTATATCCAGTTTCTAAGGCAGTACTGTTTTATTTATACAAATGTGTTGCTAAACCTACAAAGTATGATCAAAATTCGGAGAGTACATATTGAACCCTAAAGGACACATCGCCCTGAGTGTTCCCTGAAATACCTTTGTCCCATTGCTCTTGCCCCTTTCTTCAACAGTTACAGAAATGCTTTGTTTGGTTGTGTTGTTTTCGCTGCCTCAGTGTCCTGAATTGAAATCTTTATCTTCCACAGTCATTTTGACATGAGGAAGACGGTAGAATCTCACAGTGTCAGTTTCAGTTAAGCAAGTGGGTGGGGACACACAATGGTACTTTAATTTACAGAAATTGTCTCCAAAGTTTGGAATGGATTCAGGGCATCCAATGCCACAGACTCACGTAATGGGCTTCCAAATGCTTCAAAAGATCTAGGGTAGTCTAAGTGCCTTCCTGGCCAGCACGAAGACCCAGATTCAATCCCTGCTAATACATGCCATGCTGGCATTGGATACCAGGACAAACCATGCTGGCCAGCAAAACCGGGTGTGGTGGCACACTCCTGTAATCCCAGCACTGGAGAGGCTGAGACAAGAGGATCACTATGAGTCTGAGTTGCATAGTGAGACCCTGTACCAAATACATAAAAGCATAAATAAATAACAGATTAAAAAAGCATTTTTTAAAACATTGCCAAAGCTGAAAAGCCAAGTATGTCGGAGGCAGGGCAGTGTCTCGCTCACCTACACCATTTGTTGTGTGACCATATTGCACATGCTTCCCTCAGACTGTCGTTTCCATTCTCAGTGCCGTGTTTTATGCAGGCTAATACTGGAGAATGTCTAATGTACTGAATTACCTCTACTGCAGGAAGTATCTTATGTCTTATCTGACAGATGCAAACTGTGTTACTCTGAGATGAGAAGCTTATTACCCCAGCTGTCCTTCCAGATGACTCATCCTTCAGGTTTTATGTGTAGGCCCCCCCACCCCCATCTCAAAACTGTTTTTGGGGCTGGAAGATAGCTCAGCGGAGTAAAGTGCCTGCTTAAGCAAGCTTCGGCAAGTTAATTGAATGCACTTGGATCCCCGGCATCACATGATGCTCCAGCCCCGCACCAGGGGGCGTTGGTGGTGCACACCTACAATCCCAGTGCTGCGGAGGCTGAAGACAGGAGGACCACCGTGAGTCCGAGTTGTATAGTGAGACCTTCAAAAATGAAATACAATATTTTTTTTAAAAAGATACTGTTTTTAGGATAAGGCAGAGATCAAAGTTAATTTTTAAGTGGTTTTCCAGTTATTTGAACACCTAATAAAACGTTTTCATTTCTCATATATTGCCTCATGGAACCTTTGAAAATTAATATGTGTGTGAGATATAATTTACTGAATCCCAAGAGTTTTCATATGTTTTATCAAATTATACTTTTCCTCTATTGTTTTATCAGCTTATTTGATCAAAATAAATGTATTTATTTTAGTGCATTATTTTTAAAGGCAACTTGTTTGTGTGTGTATTTTTACACTCTTCACTGATTTACAAATGTTAAATTGTATAAAAAACACATAGGAAAGAATAAAAAATTCTATTTTCAGATGTCATGATTGTGTACATGAAAATAAAACAATACAAGTGCTAATCTAGGAATCAAGAAAAAACTAAAGAACTAATAAGTATAATTCAAGGTTTGAAAAATAATAAAAGATGTTTAGACATAAATCTAATTGCATTTCAGTACAGTAGTGACACATGCAATGCTATTTGTAATTGATCTTTTAAAAATTAAATATTTGGATAGAAATGTTAGAAGGCACGTATGAGAAAATGAGGCTTTACCAAGAGCCTGTGACAAAGCTGAAATACGGACCATGCCCAGGCAGTAGAGGCTATGAGGACTTCTGTCCATGTTCTGTGTCTTCCTGTAGTCTAACAGAGTGTTAGCTCACAGCCACTGTATGGTGGAAAATATTCTGGATTTTCAGGGCATCATAAAGCTGAGAAAAAAAATATTGTAGACAAAATTAAAACATCACAACCACAAGTGCTGCTGTCACTGAGGTTCAGATTTTTTCTGGCACAAATATCTCAGCAAGCTTAGGTTAAATTCCAGTGTTCAATAGAGGCTGATGTTTTTGCAGTTTTGCCAATTTTTTCTTAATATTGATAGATGAAAAGAGGATTTGCAGAGATCCCTGTTGTCATTCTGGCAACCTTATGTCCACTGTTTCTTCAGCTTCCTGTGTCTCTATCTTTATTCAAGCATAAAATCTTAAAAATGCTAGATGATCCAAATGACAAATTCATTCTGGAAGTCTGAAAGAACTTGAGATATAAAAAGCTAAACAAAGGAACATAAAAGTACAAAATCAGAGATAAACTAGAATATTGCCTGTTGCCTGAAATATGTCCAAACTACTAAAAGCACCATTCAGTTTGCTATTTTAACAGAAATGGAAAGAAGGAAGGTAAAAGGAAAAAGAAATAAAGGAAAAAATTGAAATAAAGGTTTTGTAAATAGGAAAGGGAACAAGGGTCAAAAGGAGGGTAGGAAAATGGGAAAAAAGAAGCAAGACATGTCATGTACAGGTACAGATTACCCATGACGAATGTCACCATTATATCGAAATTGTAACAGTAAATTTAATTAATTTAAAAACCAACCACAGTCACAAGAGTCTAATTAGTGACTTCCAAAAGCTTCATTGTCATTCTGTGAATAGAGCTGAGCCCCACCCTCAATACTCTATGCATTTTCAAATAACTGCAAGGACACCTTGTTACAGATCACAGGACGAAATCCACATGAAATTTAAATTTTTTGACCAATTTTACTGGTAATATGAAAAACTAATTTGAAGACAATAATGTGCAATATAACAACTGATGTTGAATTCCTGTGATTTTGTTTAGTGATTGTTGTATCATTTCTATTTTTTTTACTATTGTCATTATTTTTTAAAATTAAAAATAAATCTTCAAAAAAATCAAAGTGAAATTTTCAAGGGAAAGTAGACATAGACAAAGCAATGTTTATTTTACTTAAAAAGCAGATCAGAGAGAATTTTCATATTGTGATTCAGAGAGAAGAGAAAGCAACAGAGTGGGGTTAACAGTTATAAAACATAGAATGTCAAAATGAAGTATCTATGTAATTAAAAAGAAATCTAAAGCCAGACCAAAAAAGAAAGAGAACCTTTCCACAAAAGAAAAGAAAGAAGGCAACTTTCTTGTTAAATGAAGAAGTAAACTCTGATGTGTGTAACAGGCAATTTTATAGAGATTAAAAGAGCAGAAATAAATTTCAGTTTCCGTAACAGCCAAGCAGATGGAATCCATCCCATGTAGCCTCTCACGATAGATAATAAGTATTTCTCAAGTGAGAGGACTTGACAGCTCCACTTGTCACTTGTAGTTTATTTTAAATACATCTGGGAGTTGGGTGTCACATGCGTGTTAATTCCCTTTACCTAAATAAAAGAAAAACAAAACAAGTTTGCTTCCATTATAATGGTGAGAAGAAATAGTTTGAAAGTTCAAAGCAGAGTGGAGCTGAAGATGCATTTCTATCTTCTCTTGGAAGTTAAGAAATACAGGTGTTATATTCTTTAATGATTAAATTCTAAAAAAAAAGAACCACAAAATTTCCAACACTGTATTTCTCAATTGAGCATTAGAAGTCAGAAACCACCAGCAGGCTTGTATGAAGAAAGGACAAACAATCACTTTCAACTTTATATTATTTTTAAAGAAGAAAATAATTATGTTGGTAATAGTGCTCAATATCTCGGACTGTGACCTTACTTAGAGGTGAGGTCTTCAAAGAGGTAAACAATTTGAAGTCATTTGAAGGCCAGTGGGATAGCTCAGCAGTCTAAAGCACCTGCTTAGGCAAGCTTAGGCAAGTGTAGGGACCACAGTTCCCAACACATGCCATGCCAGCCCTGCCCTCAGAGTGGGCTGAGCGGGCCACAAAAATAAATAAATAAGCAAATAAAATAAATAAATAAATAAAACTAAGGTCATTTGGTGTCCCCAGCCCATATCGTTGCTGTCCTTCAAACAATACAAGACAAAAATACAAAGTAAAACAAAATAATATACCAGAGCATTGAACACAGTAACAGACATGTGCAGACGCTGATGGAGATAAGACACTATAAAAATAGCTGGAAGTTGGTCACTTCTGTACAGTATGACAGCAAAAGAAAAATGGACATTTCTGTGCAACTGCAAAGCACAGTCTTGGAACAGATCCTTTCCTCAGAATGTTTCAGAGGAGACAAACCTGCAGGCACATCCATTTGAAATTCTAACTTCAATTTTTTTCTTTTTAAAAAATTTTATGTATTTGGTACAGGGTCTCAATACATAGATCAGACTTTTAGTGATGCTCCTGCTTCAGCCTACCCAGCGGGGGATTGTAGGTGTGCACTGCCAGGTCTGGGTGGCTGGCTCAGAGTGCCCTGTGGGTGGGGCCAATGAGGCATATGGTGCTGGGGATCAAACCATGTTCCCTGAGCGTGCCTAAGTTGGCTGAGCTATCTTTTGTGGCCTGGAATTTTAACTTCTAGATTTATGGCAAAGGACACTTTTATTCCTTAAGCTAATCCAAGGTATAGTACCTGCATATAGCAGACCTAAAAATGCTAACATAAAAGAGATAAGGTAAATGTATTTCGGACAAATATGTGGGACTTTCCTGTTAGCAGATTCTCCCTAAAGAAAAGCTGAATGATATAGAGGAAAAAAAAGTGTCTGAGAATGAAGATGTAAGATGCAAAAGAAAAATAAAATACAAAAAAGCAAAAGTGTATGAATTTCAATATTTGCTTTAACAATGAATATTTCATTGCCTTAGAAGGATAGCTAAATTATAGTGTGATAAGATATTAAATATAGTTGATGGTTTCAAAATTTCTTGTTATATTGAAGAAAATAATATAATGATTAATTTGATTTTAAGTAATCAAGTATGCAAGTTGTGATCACTAGTTTAATGAAAAAAAATTGTATATACATATAAAGTGAATGTGGAGTGCCATAAACTGAGAAATAGGTGCTATCACTGATGGGTTTTCTCTGCCTTCATGAAAACTTCTGCTAAGTCATGATGGCAGCAAGCCAATAAGGCACAGGCCCCTGGAGGCCATGCGCTACCCTCTGCCTTCCTCCTCCTGGGCCAAATCACAGCTTCCTACTTTTCATGGTATCCTGTTTTCTTATTCCCACCTCCCATCCAAACAGGGTCCATTCACTGTCCGCCATGTCATGCAGATTGCCCCTAAATTCCACCTCCATCCTGGCCTTACATCACCTTTATTTCCTCCACCAGGCCCCCAGAAGCTCCATGTCTGTCTCCTTCGTTGTGGACAACCCCATGCCTGCAATAAAGGCCTTTTATCTTTCCTGTCTACACTGAGCTGAAAAACCTAACATCTGATGCCCTGACTTGGATCAAAGAGGCTGTGAGGCCTGTCTAAGGGAGAAAGCCTTGCTTCCTCGGTCTGAACACTCCACTGATGAGCCCTTTTCCTTTCTCTGGACATTTCTTGCTGTCAGCCCTCACTTACCACCACCCAACTCTGATTTTCAATGAGCCTCTTGCCCTCCCTCTGCATGGTCCTCTGGGACATTCCTGGGACAACTGTGTGCCTTCAGCCCCTTGGGATGACTCTGTTTCCATGGTCCTCTGGGACAACTGTGTTACCCACAGTCCTCAATGACAACTGTCTCTCCACGGTCCTCTGGGACAGCCCTCTTCCTTCCAATGACAGCTGTGAACATGGACTGGCACACTTTTCTTGCATCCCAGACTTAGTGATGACTCCTTCCAGGATGCCAGGACCAGCTGTTTCAGCCTCAGGCCAGGCTCTGGGTCATCTTCCCACAAGAGTGGGAAATACTAACTCTTATCCCTTAAAATAGACTGCTTGGCTGTCTCTTGACCAATATAAATTATTTGGGGCTCAGAGATAATGTCAAACCAAAATAGCTAAAACTTCCATTATTGCAACAGCAAATACAAAATCCCTCCAATGCCTTTATTGCTCTAATGGCAGGCCCCAGCCCCTCGCTCAAGCCCTCCTCAGGATGGTCATCCTGCTATCACCCCTGCTTCATACCCACAACCTACCCAACCTTGTCACTCTCAATCACACGAGATTGCATCACCCCCGCATTGCCACCACCATTTTCACTTTGCATTCTGAAGTTTTCAATTCCTCCTCTTCTGTTTCTCACCCTTCACCACAGTCTGACACTTCCAACTTCCCTCCTTTGCTCTCCCCTTCACCCTTCTCTCCCCTTCAACTTCTCTCTGTCTCTTCCACCCTCTTCCACCAACTGGCACCCACAATCTTTGTTTCTTTTTCCTTCAAGTTTCTCAGTTTGGGACAAAGTATAGCCTAAGAACAGCTAATGACACATAGTTCCCTGGCTGGATGTGCTTATTCCCTCTGCAATCAGGTGCTCGAGGACAGCAGCCCACAGAATGCAGGCCTCTCTCTCCTAGTCTCCCAACTGAGCCTGTTACTCACCTGTCTCAGCTACCTGTCCATGTGAACTTCATTTTGTGCTGTAAGAAAATTTTGAGTCAGTGGTGTCTCAGCCTGAATATACCTAACTCAAGAAAAAAAAAGTTTCTTCCTCTGGTTCAGTCCATCCATTGGCCCCAGATAGCCACTGCAAGCTACAAAGCTAAAAGAGTCTACAAGAACAAGTCTGTCTCAGTTGATAAAAGTTACTCAGAAAGTTTTTCACAATAGAGAGAATGCAGAATGGAAATATAGACAAAAAAAAAAAAAAAACAAAAAACAAAAAAACTCATGCCAGCAGCCTATAGGGGAAAGGCCAGCTAGGACCTGGACCAGAGTGGCCATTGCAGTCAACAAGGGACATTTCAAGGAAAAATGTCCAAAGCTGCTAGAGAGGGAAAGAAAAAAGTGTTTATAATGGAGTCAGAGAAAGTTCCAGGAAAGTGTTTGTGACAGAATTAGGAGTTTCAGATTGATGAGATCATTGGTCTCAGCCTGAGTCTCAGCTCCAGCACATTAACTGCCAACATAAGGGGAAAAGTCTGTTAGACTTCAAATTCAGACGTGGCTTTGCAAACTTGCCAATGACTCCACTGGTAAACTGGAAAGTACTCAATGTTATATGTATTCATGCCTTCCAAATGTATAGTATTGTACAATATAAAACTGATGATATTTTCTTTCAGATTTGAACATATGCCTTTCTCTTATGCTCCATGTATTTGTAATAAGAAGTTTTTATCAAGCCAACATGAGGTCATGTCAAATGGTAAATCTCTATGAATGCTATTGATGTCAAATTTTCTCTGCAAACTATATAATTGTTGTCTGTTATATAGTTCTACAAAGATTTACTAACATGTCCATGGTTGGTAAGAAACACTAGTTCTCTGGTTACACTATATTTCAAGGCACTTACTACTCAAATAAACTTTTAATAATTAAGTGTATTGCTCCCAATTAAGCATACTAATGCAAACCCAGATTCTCCTGAAGAAATCATTGTTCTTATTTTATATCCTGATCTGCTCCTGACATTCATACGAAGCTTAAAAGACAAATATCAGCTCTCAAACTCCAGTGGGAAACTTATTGCATCTGACTTTCTGTGTCTTCAATAATAGTGATGGAAATTATATACAAGTGCCACCTTTTGGCTGTGACACTCAGGGTGCCCACCAAAGCAGAACCTTATAAATGTAATGCTAAGCCTATACAATGCTGCCACCCAAGTGCCTCTTTGATCAAGTTTCAAGTATGACAAAGAACAACAGGCATGATCCTGCCTCAACCTTTAGCCATCACTGGGACCTGGTCCCTTCTATAAGCTTTAGGGTCACTAGAAATACAACTGCTGTGTCCACCAAAGAATGGATAAGTCATCCAATTTCCTGCCCTCACAGGAGAACTCACTATAGCCAGATTCAACAGTTGACCTGCTTAGTCTTGCTGCTGAAGAGGAACAACAGAGCTCAGGGTCTACATCCCCACTGAGGTGTCTTTGTCCGAGCCCCAAGTCTCACTGGACGTCTCAGGTAGGATGCTCTTTTCTTGTTGACATGGAGGCCACACACAGTGGTCTTCCTGAGCTTTCAGTTCATTGGATTAGATCTGCAGTCTCCATAGTGGAGCTGATGGTCAATCTACATGACCCCTTCATACAGAGCCCATTCCCTTCTGACTTCAGACATTGTTTTTCACTCACTATTTCCCTGTAATCCCAACCTGCCCTACAGCTCTGATATGGAGAGACCTCTCCCTAAAGCTTCATTTCTCTTTCACCTCCCTCCCCACAGTGCTCATCCTGTGCACTTCAATGAGTTGCCACTTCCTCCCTCCCTTTTCCGTTGTTGATCACATCCTCTGGGACACTTCTAGTTTCTAATCATGCCACCAATGCTACCCCTATACTAGTTCAGTTTAGGGGTCCTTCAGCCTTCAGCTGTGTTTTCCAATATCCAATAGCCCCTAAACACCAGTGGGAACTCAAGCCTACAATTGTCATCGCTGCCCCCTCACCTCATGACACTTCTATTCTTCTTGCACTTAAACCTAACGGCTCCTATCCTTCAGCTCTAGATCTCAGACTTGTCAGTAATGTGCTTATACCTATTCTGACACATGGTTCATAGATGATGTCTCAACAAAACAGATACTCAAAAAAGACAAAATATGCCATAGTCAGAAGATCTAGAGAAATAGAAACAAATGAGCTTTTAAAGGCCCGCCTCACAAAACTTATCCTGGAGCTGCATCTGTCTTGGGTTTAGCTCCTTTTGTTAACTCTAACTAGACTTAGGACACTTCAAGGGCACCCTAAGCCCCTACAGGAAGAACATCGGGAACTACAACAATGATACTCTCACTCCCTTGCCATCGTCATGGTGAAGTGACACATTTGGATCACGGACACCCTTCTTGGTTCCTCTAATCACAATAATAATTTGTTTGTGCTCTGATTTTCTTTTTAAATTTTATAAATCCAGACTCTGTGAGATCACCACCAACAAACTCTTATACTAGCAGAAACCACCAACACCAGCCTCCACACGGGCAATGCCATAGTCCTCTCGCCCCCTACAATAATGGCAATCTACTTAGCAGGAAGTAGTCTAAGAGAGTCATCGGCCTCTATTAACCAAAAGACAGGAATGATGGGGCTTCTCTGCCTTAATAATCAACTCCTCCAAGCGATCACAGAGGCGAGTCAGTATGGCCTGGCCCCTGGAGGCCATGCGCTGTGCTCCGCCTTCCTCCTCCCAGGCCAAATTACAACTTCCTACTTTTCACAATACCCTCCTTCCTAATTTGTGCCTCCTGCCCAATCACTGTCTGCCACATCATGTAACCTGCTCCCTAAGCCCCACCTCCATCCTTGCCCTGTATAGCTTTTGTTTCCTGTCTCACCCAGGCCCTCAAAAGTTCCATGTCTCTCTTATTTCCTGTGATCTTTTTTGTGCCTGCAATAAAGGCTTCTTTTATATTTCCTGTCTCTTTACTGCACTGAAAAACCTAACAATCACAACGTTAATTAAGACAAGTAAAGTAACTAATTAAGAGAAAAAGAAACAAACCAAGAAAGAATGACAGGCAGAGATTCAAAACTATAGAAACTAAAATTGCATAAAATGATCCAATTATTTTTCAAGATATTTTAAAATATCAACTGTGCATATAATATATTATATAAAACATAAGCCAAGACATCCAGTTGCAGAAATGGTTAAAGAAATTGGAAAGGTAAAATTTTAAGGCAGAGACACTCACCAAAATCAAACTGTGTGTCAACAGAAGTGACAGACTTAGGAAAGCAACTGGCCAGCTATTTATATTTTCCAAAAAGAAATATTTTTTTTAAATGTGTGGACAATTATTAGCACAGTTTCTGTATGTATAAAAACAAATTTACATAAAGTGATTCTCAGTATTAATAGCAACACTGTGCAATATTTTCTACAGGAAGTATCATACAGTAGAAGCACTCTCTATAATCTCATTCTATAACCACTGTTCATGGACACTCAGCATGCTTATACTTCTCGTCCTTCTCAGGTCATCACTGCTTATGTGCCTCTGATCTGGTAACAGTCAGGGCTTGGGGTGTTAGCCTTATTCAAAGTAGAATTCATCCTAATGCTCTTCTAACATATCCACAAGAAGGAATGAAATTCTCTGAATGAAAGATTACACCAGCCATTCATGAGCCAATGATAGACATAAACAGTACACTAGAAGGTATCCACACAACCACTAGCCCTCTAAATTTGGACTCCCCACCCCTTTGGTTCCTGACATCCACAAAGCAAGTGTGCAAAGAGGAGGGATGTGATATGGCTGGCAAGCTGCAGTGTTTCAGTTTGAAACTAGCAGCAACAGTCCAGTCCTCCCTTCTACTGGGGGAGCTAAATATGCCCTTTCCCTTCTACAGAGATGAGGACCTAGCATAGCATTAGTTATTCCCTGGGCCAAAGGCTCTCAGGCCAGGTTCACTCTGGTGGGTCAGGATTCCAATGAGGAAAAAAAAATCCCAAATTGCAAGCTTCTGTCTTTTCCCTAGCATAGGTTTCCAGCTCTTTGAGAGCTTCAGTATGTTAATAAAGAAACACAATCATGCTTTAGGAAAAAGTCAGCCACTACCAGAATGAAGTACATGGAAGAGGAAAGAGAGGAGAAAGACTATCTGTCAACTTGTTCAGAACAGAAGCCACAAGATGGTATTGTGAGAAGAACACTCAGTAGTCATGCAAATCTTCCCTCTGCTTCTGGGTGGGACAGGAGAAGTCTAGTCATCCCTTCAACTGGGGAAGGGCCTGGTATTATAGCTGAACTCTCTTCTTAATTGTTTTCTCCTTTTAATTCAACATTCCTCCCCCATTCTTACTCCTCAAATAGGTTGTTATCAGTTCCTGCATTAGCACTGCGACCCTGGCAGCAGTGATCACCCAATACCATGCTTGGGGTTCCTCCTCCTTGGCCAGTACAGAACCTATGGAAATTTCAAATTCAGCCATCCCATGGACTGAGGGAGGGGGGCAAAGCCCACCCCTGAGGCTGAGAGGGAATGTCTCCATAAGAAAGCTGGCATGGACAGGAGGTGAGAAAGCCAAGGATGAAGAGGCCAAGGTCCAGGACAGAGGTCCAGGATGGAGGTCCAGGATGCACAGTTTAGGTTCTCATTGAGGGATATACTGTGACCCTTTCCTAATTGGAGGAAATATGTTTCCAGAGTTTCTGGATGATTTTTCAGTGAAAATTCTAATGCACTTTAAATTTTTGGGAGCTTGTTACATAGGTCTTGCTTTATCTTGGTCTTAACCATCCAGCAGAAAAGTATAAAAACAAAGTATAAAGAGCAAGGCCATATTAATAGGCTGAGCTGTGAAAGGCTCAAGTCAACAACTTCTGACATTGTCAGTCCTGCAAATTACCCACTACTATTATGGACTACTGGGCTATATTAGATTACTTTTCTGAATTCATGCTCCTACAATATTTGGATGGCAATGGATTACCCATCTCTGACAAAACTAAACAAAAAAGGGGATATAAATGAAGGACTATTTTGTAGTGAAAAAAATATATATCTATATATACATATTAGGTTAGATATACAGCTACTGTCTCTTAGTTCAGTGAGAAGAAAGATTTGTACTAATAGATTTTAGACAAGATATTGTGTCTACATCTTGCACTGTGAATAACTACTATGAAGACAATAATATGCAATGTATTAATTACTGTAACTGTCCTATTGACCTGTTTTGAAATTGTCTCATTGCTATTTCTTTCTCAATAGAATTAATTTAAAAAAATAAACTTTTGGGGAAAGCTAAATAACTGAGAATCATATGTTTGGTAGTCTTGGAGTTTATTTGTATTTATATTAGACTTGAAATTGATTTACATACTTTGGCATCAGTAGTTATTATAATTTACTTATTTTTCAAATTGTCTTAAGTTGTTGTATTTGCACACATTTGAAAAAATAATCTATTTTTTTTTCCTAAATTTTTCTAGGCCTGAGCTATGAAATCACATGGGTAGACTTGACTCAGATGAGTGTTACCTGGTCTGGCTACAGTGTGGCCCAGGTCACTGCTCGTTCTTCCCGTGAACTTTTCAAATAACTGCCCGACACACTTGTGTTTCCCTGGGCTCCATTCATCGTAGCTCTGTGCCCTCCTTCACTGCACAAACTTCAGAGTGGATACCTCTCTTTGTTGAGAGGTTCTGTGTCATGCAACACCTACTGTCCTGTTTCTAATGCTGTATGTCTATTTATACCTGAGATCTTATGTTTATAATGGTCCTGTATGAAAACCTTTATTAATGTCCATCTCCTAAAGTTAACTGCTCACTAAAATGAATCCCTATAGTATAAACGACATCATCCCTCCTTAACGGACCTTGCTCTTATGTTTATGTCTCTCTTTCCTGCACCATTAATCTTAATATTTCTTTCAATAGCTTCTCTACCCTTTCATATATTACTGTACATGTTATGCTTTCATGTGGTATTTTATCCTGTCACTCCCTTTCCGGAACCTTTCCAAGACTTTTTTCAATAGCTTCCACTTTTGAAAAGTGTTCTATACTTTAATACATCACATTAACTTAACCATATGTTCAACTCTTTATCCACTTTATGTTCAAGCCAGCATCTTCTTTGTACTCAAGCTAGTAAGTACAATGATGCAAGACTCGTACATATACACTACTGGGCATATGAGGGTAGATACTCTGCTCATGGTTGGAAAGTCTGTGTAAGAAATGTGAACACTGCTGTCCTAAACAGAAATTTCTTCTGACAGCTGAATTGCCATTATTATTGGCACTTTTTTAGACTACCAAGTTCTTAGATGTTTTGAGTTCAAATTCACATCCATTTAATTTATGAAGCTTTCTTTTAATATTCATAACATCTTTACTTGAATACTTTAGTAGAAATAAAATATATGTAATAATTTTGCATTAGAGATCATTTATATGCTGTACAGATGCCTTTCCAAGCCAAAAAAGAGAGAAATGAACTTAATGAAAGAGTACATATGACATTAAATTGATTGATATTAAAGAGATAGATTTTCAGTCATTAGGTTTTCACAAACAATGTTCAGAAAGAATCAAACGAACTAGAAGGCTGGAAAAAACTGGTAGCTCTGCCTACAGCAAGAAGCAGGGAGGCACAGCATACACAGACCACATAAACAGGGAACAGAATACTATTATGCCAGGGATTGACTTCGCACTACCATCTATCAATAAGAGTTGCACAAAAATAAAGTTTGTTTTAAAATACCCATGAAAGAAACCCTAAAAATAAAATAAAATACCCATGAACAGCTCTTGTCATTGTGACCAAAAAAACCCAAAACTGCCCATGACACTGACTGCAGAAAAACAATGTAAGTGCATCCAGATGGCAGAGGTTTAATCACACATAGAAGTTGCAAAAGATTCTGTAATTTGAGCTTTTGTACTTTAGCTTATACAGGGAAGCAAAGAAAAGGTTAAATATTAGTGATCAACTCTATGTATACTTCGCTAAGAACTAACTATATTGCAGTACTTGTTATCACTGGATACATAATGATAATATCTCCCAAATTAGATGTAATTGTTAATTAGAACAGCATCAGGTTGCAGAAGAGGATAAAAGTGAAAAATTAAACAATTTATTCTTCTTTACACCTCAATGCTCTAGCAGGTTATTCTTAATGCTCAATCATGGAGGTACTACTTTAACTTCTTCAAGTAACATTTAATTTAAGAACATTTTACTGGATAATATATCTAGATTCTTCTAGATATAACAGTCTATGAGTCCACAATTGATTCAATGCCACCCTGTTCAAGTGGAAAACCCATCTGGTTGACAGGAGACAATTGTAATTTCAGTGTTAAATGCTCACTTGTGTATCCTACCTCAAAGGAAAGGAGAGAGATTTGACAGTCACACAACATTGACTTCTTTCTTTTGCTTTGAAGAGTTGTTGAACGGGCATACTTTTATTCTTTTTAATGATGGGTCCCAACCTGAAGAGCTTTGTGTAACTGCTGTTCGAATGACTTTAACAAGGAACATGGAGCACTTGCAGGAGAAACTATGTCCCTAAATCCAATTCTACATGACTTAGAGTGGGTCAATATAATTCTGACTTTTCCCCAATACAAAATAACACTGTCTTGACTCACTTCCTCACAGCATGTTCTGGGCCATTGATCCCTCACTTAGAATGATGGATCTTCCCTATCCTTTGCGATCATGGGCAGCCAGCGCTTAAGCAGATGCGACTCCAGTCAGTCCCTGCGAACGGTCTCCCTAAATAACTGCCTGTCGGCTGAGTGGAACTGGATTTGGAGACCGATGCTTACATCTTTGCAGAATAAGATAGCTTCTCTTGATTCTACAGTGATTCTAAGCATAACACTTGAACTAAGAGCACTACATTTAAAGTGATTATTTCTAGTATTCATTAATTCTGGTTTCATCTATAATGCAGTACTGGGATTTTTTTTTTTTCTTTCTTGCATCAGCCCTTAATTGTATCTACTAGAAAAAATAATATGGAATTCTCACCAAAGATAATAATTTCTTCCTTTAACACATGAAAAATGTCTACAATATTAGCAAATGATGTTTAAAATAAAATTCTCCAGTGAAAATAGTACACAAATATCCACAAGCAGGAATGTAGATTCCTGTCACCTTTCTCATTATTATATCCTGGCCATCTTTCTTTTTTTGGAAACGGTAATTGTATAAAGATTTAACAAAGTTCTTACTCACTAGAAATCAGTTTGTACACCTTAGGTTATCAAGTAATATTACAGAGATAAGATAAATTTTATAGCTAAAGACTAAAATATTTGAAGAATCTGAAGAAAAGAATTTTGCATGGGTGATTAATAAATACTCCAGCTGACAAATAAAATATTGGATTTGTTCTCCATTACAATATGGTACCTTAGAATTATACTTTTGCAAGGTTTTTACTCAATGTATTAAAAAGAACTGAATTTTTCAGGAAAAGTCAGTGTTTGGCAGAAACATGTTTAAATGCAAATTGGTATGATAATTGAACTTATTCTTGATATGACTCTAAGCCTACTGTTTTACATACATAAATCCAGAAAAAATATCTACTATCTGACTCATCAAAAAGTACTGAGAAATTTGCCAATTGGATAGATTTTAGTGACAAAGAACAATGTGCCTAAATCAAGGTGATTTAAGAGGTAAAAGCACAAATTACCATTTGTAATAATCCATCACTCTGGTAGCTTTGTGATTTAATTGTCTCTAGTCAGTTGTCACATTTCCAGATGTCTCTCTCCTTAAAAGATATCCTTTAGGATTTTCTTCCCTTAGTACTGGGACTACAACCAAGGGCGCTGAGCACACGGGACAAGAGCTTCTACCTTGAGCTATGCCTCAGCACAGTATTTATTACTTTTATGTTTCAAGGTTCATGGATCAGAATCACATGCACCCCTCTAATGACCTGTGGGAAGTACAGCATTTGGGGAACATAGGTGGTAAATGGGAAACAAAAATTAGTAAAAAAAAAAAAAGTAAAAGTGAGTGAGGAATGGTGAATGGCTTAAAATGTGTGTTTCCTACTGCTCGTCTCACAAAGTATCAAAACTTAAAAGTTTTAAGACATAAATGAAAATGAAAAGGAGCCAGATCTCATGATACAGGCTCATAATCTCAGTATTTGAGAAGCTGAGGCAAACGTGAGGTGAACTCGGACTACACAGACTTCAAGGCCAGTGTGAGCTACTTAATGAGACCCTAACTCCAAGTTAATTAGTTAATTAATAGTTTTGTGAGAATAAATTTGAAGCTGGGCGTGGTACCACATGCCTGTAATCCCAGCACTTGGGAGGCTGAGGCAGGAGGATTGTTGTGAATTCAGGACCAGTCTGAGCTACAAAATGAGTTTAAGGCCAGCCTGAACTGCATAGTGAGACCCCGTCTGAAAAAGACAAAAAATGGGGCAAGGAAGATGGCTCAGTGAAGTAAGTGCTTCACTGGCAAGTGCAAGGGTCTGGGTTCAATGCCTGATTCTGAAAAAGACAAAAAAAAAAGAGAGAATAAAGTTGATATAGCCCATATGTGTATGCACATAGGGTATGTGTGTATGAGTGTGTGTGTGTGTGTGTGTGTGTGTGTGTGTGTTTTGTATGCCAGTATGCATTTAATTAGACTCTAACTTTAATTTTGGAAGATACCAATCCAATCTTTATCCTGTACCAGTAGACTCAGTAGGATTATACTATGTTCTCAATGCTTCTGTTTTTCCCTCACCCAGTAGTCTTTCTTAAATCAGTGTATTCACCCAGAAGGTAATTTGGAAATCTTCCCACAGATTTTATTTTTTTTTTTTGTCTTTTTGAGACAGGGTCTCACTATGCAGTTCAGGCTGGCTTTAAGCTCACTTTGTAGCTCAGGCTGGTCTCGAACTCACAACAATCCTCCTGCCTCAGCCTCCCGAGTGCTGGGATTACAGGCATGCGCCACCACGCCAGGCTTCCCACAGATTTTGAAGTTGTTCTTTACATTGTTGATCCCTGCACTTCGGCTTAACTTCTACTTTTTATATCTTCATAATGTATGGAATAACTGTCTCTGATTTATCTGCTTTCCATGTTCTGTCATGCTAAGACTTTGTATCTACAAAATTATGATAGTGTGCACATGAATTTCATAATGTAAAAGTGATTTTAGGATGTACTATTCACCTACCCACATAGAGTATGTGCCCACATCCCCTTCTGTGTGGGAAGTTGCCAGTGACGACAAACAGTAAATTTAGCTTGAAAAGCTCTTCTTGGTCAAGAAAATGAAATTGCTACTACTGTTTTAAGTACATATTCTCTCTTTCTTGGCATATAATATTAAAAATATTTTATGAAAATATTTCATTGAAATATATATGGCATAGCAATACTTGAATTCCAAAATGTCAAACTACCATGAAAAATGCATTGTTATTAAATGTGAAGTGCTCTATGTGGTATTTCTTTTGAATTTACTGAAATATCCTCTTATAACCAGTGTTACTATCAAATAATTTTATAAATGTCTGTCAAACTCTTTCTCTCTATATATCTACATATATATTCATAGATTCAAAATATATAGTGATTACATTTTTAGTAAAATGAAAAGTGTCAATTAAATTTTTATACTACTATTAATAATTTTAACAAGAAATAAAACTTAAATTTATTCTCAAAAGAAGTTATTAATATAAACTGAAATCTTGAAGTCATTTTCAATAATACTTCAGGATGTAACTATTAATTGCAATGCTATTTATTGTCCTGCAAAACTAACATATATCAATACTATATATTATTATATTTATATTATATATTAATATAATATATATGTTACATTTTAGGGAAGGGTCTACACAGTGTTCAAGGTCTCACTGCTATGCAGGCCTCACAGTGATCTGCCTGTTTACAGCCTCCCAAGAGCTGAAATTACAGGAGTGTGCAACCATGCTCAGTGTCAATTGCTGTCTTAGCACACCCCAGGTGGGGGATCGGCATGCCAGGCCCCGGGATTGAACCCCTGACCCCTGTACCTGCTTGCAAGCACTTTAATCTGCTGAGCTATTTGGCCCACCTTTTTTTTTTAATCTGTATTTTAGAAATGAAAAATTATCCAAATTAAATATTTTGTGTTTTAGAGTTAGATTTTTAATTTTGTTTATAATTTTGCTTCATCATACAAAAATTATACTGCTTTTTATTTTACATATTTCACCTATTTTAAATATAACTCACTGTGATAAGGCTTCAGAAATTGAAATTTTAGGGACAACTTCAATTTTTCTTAATGAAGCTTTATAAGGAATTTTATGTTATAGTTTCTACAGGGTATTGTAGTGAATCTGAGCATGCTAAATGTTGGGAAAAAGCAATTGTATTCAGCTCTTTTGAATTTTATCTAGATAAGTTTATCTCTATAAAGAGTTTGTATAAATAGTACAAAATTTGTGCTATCTGATTTATTATTCTTGTATAGGTAATAGTATATCACTGTTTTGCCTACAGCTTTATGTTCCTAGCTCCTTTCCCATGAAATAGTAAACTGTAACAAAGTTTTATTTGCATTTTAGACAGGTCTAAAGAATAAAATAGAATGGAATGAAATGAAAACATGTAAACTGTTACAAAGAAATTTCATTTTGAAAACAGATTAACCTCAAAAATGCTACTACACTCTTAATTCACTGATAAGAGATATCTGCTAAAATAATATCTGTAAATATAATATCATGTATGCACCTTGTACAATACCAAAACGTTATGAAAACAGTTTGCAATGTATTAATTCATCGAATGTGTATGGTTAAGGTGTCTTGAAACATTTGTATTTTAATAAAATAAATATAAATGAAAAAAAATATGTAATGTAGCAACCATTGTTAATTTGCTATTATTCTTTCAAAAATTTATATCATATGCATTGTTGTATGTTACTTTGTTTCTGTCTTTGGTTTTCCTGTGTTTATGCTTTTGTTGTTTTTATTCTTTACAATAAAATAAAATCTAAACAAAAAAATGCTAATAAATAATATTATAAATATGGTATGTAAATTATTTATATCTTTAATATGAAGATTAAAAATTACAATAATGAATATGATACTAGGTTAAAATGTACACATTATATATGTAAAAATGTAAATGAATCTAATAAATACTTCAATATAAGTTAAGATATGCTTCAATGATTGAGTTCTCTAATAGTTTGTTTCTTTTCATGTCTTTACAATCATGCTATGTTGTTATGATGTGAAACAGTTTGCTATAATCTAATAATAATTAAAGAAAAGTATTTGCCTATAAGGAGAGAGAGAGTCTAAATGTGAAAGGGTGACCAGTGTATTTTATGAAAATATAATTAAAAAAATGTATTAGTCGTGTTTATATGAGACAAAATAAAACTTTAAAAAGTAAAAAGAATAACAAAGGTTATTATATAATGATAAATGTGCCACTTTGTCTAAAGTAAATTATAAGTATAAATACAGATGCACTCCAAAGAATTAAGAAAGTAAAACGAGTGAGTGAAAAGGAGGAACAGACCCACATAGATCTCTCCAAAGATAAACAGATAACTGTGTCAACAAACCTCCCGTATCACTGATCACGAGAGGAGTGCAAGTCAGATCCATAACAATCTGTCATTTCACTCTGATAAGATTAATTATTTTTGTAAAGTCAAAATGAAGCAAGAGCTATTCATTATGTGGAAAAAATGAAACCTTCACACGCCACTGGTGGAAGGTGAATTAGTAAAATCACTGTGGAAATCCTTATAGACATTACTCAAAAATTTAAAATGGAACTACTTTACATTTCAGTAAGATAGCTACTGTTTATATGTTCAAATCATTACAACTTATATAAATGTGCTGTTTATTTCCAAATGCTAGAAAAAATGTTATATAAATTTTTACAATAAAGAAATGATGTATTTGAAGAGATACAGATGTTTAATTTGATTAAAATATCATGTAATATACATGTATAGAGACAGAATAAAATATTAATAGATACAATGTTTCCATTTTGAGTGTGTATTCAAATAAATTTATGAAAGATAATTATCATAAAAAAGATTAACATGGTAAAGCTAGCATGCAAAAAATGTATTCTTTTTTTGTTATTTGTATTTTAGGGAAGGGTGTACAGGGTGTTCAGGGTCTCCCTACTAGATCAGACTGACAGTGATCCACCTGTTTACAGCCTCCCAAGTGCTGGGATTACAGGTGCATGCCCCCACGCCCAGTCTCAATTGCCATCTCAGTGCGCCCAGGCCGAGGGATCAAACCCTTGACCCCTGTACCTGCTTGTAGGCACTTTAATCTATTGAGCTATTTCCTTTAAAAATATATTCATAATAGAAAAATAAATGCTGGCTGAGAATATGAATAGAAAACTAAAATAAACATTTTCTTGAAGTCAATAATATAAAGAAACCCAGTAAGAATATGAAAAGATTCTCATTATTGCTGGTAGAACAATGTAAGTCAAGTCTATAATAAGATATATTTCACTCTAATGAAGAGATTTACTGTATAAAGCAGAATAGCAAATATTGATAGAATATGGATAAAATGGAACCACCCTGCAGTGTAAGATAGCAAATGTTGCAACTATTGTGGAAAATAGTATAGAGGGTTTCTAGGAAAAATTGAAATTGATAACTTGAAGAGAAATCACTGCAGCCAAACGTGATTCGCCATTATCTGAGATAACCAAAAGGTGAAGCATCCTGAGTAGCTGTGGAGTAGTACTTGCATTGTTTAAGACAGGGTTTCATTGTGAAGCTCACGCTGGTCCTGGCCCAGGCTGGCCTCGAACTCATGGCAATCCTGCTGCCTCCCCCTACCAAGGGCTAGATGACAGGCATGTGCCATAACACCTGGCACCTTCATGACGTAACATGTATAAGATCTGTTTCTTTAAAATAAGAGTAAGCCTGTTATGGAGGCTCAGCCTAGCCTACACCAA
>PVKA01004394.1:58571-99546 GCA_004027165.1 Ctenomys sociabilis
TATATATATATATATATATATATATATATATATACATATATATATATATATATATATATACACACACACACACACACCTACACACACACACACACACACACACACACACACACATATATGTATATATTTAAAGTATTTTTTTTTTGTGGAACCGGGGATTGAACCCAGGCCCTTGCACTTGCCAGGGAAGCACTTTTTCCAGTGAGCCATCTCCCCGGCCCTTTATTTAAAGTATTTTTAAAAAGATTTATTTATTTATTTAATTTATACAGAATCTCACAACACAGCTTGGATGCATAGTGCTCTTCCTGTCTCAGCCTGCCCAGTGCTGGGATTATTGGTGTGCACCACCATGCTCGGATTCAGTGACCTGCACGGAGTATAGGTCGTCTGGTATGTGGTACCAGAGATTGAGTCTAGGCCCTTGCCTGCCGGGCAGGCATTTACAACACCATGCTATCGCCCTGGCCCAGATACAGTTTTTAAAAGAATAGAAAAGTTAAAAAAAAAACAAAAGCATTAGAGATGATATAATTTTTTTTTTAAAGTGAAAAGAATTCAACAATGGCTGTTATATTTCACATTGTCTTCAGATTAGTTTTTCAGATTACCAGATATATTATAAGAAAGGCATAATAACCAACTTGGAAAAACTGACTGTATCACTCATTAATCAAAGAAAACATTTAAGTGATGATTTCGTATATCATACTGTGGACTAATTTGGTGTTTCCACCCTAATGCTGCTCCAGACATCTTTCCATGGCCATCTCATCGCAGGCCAGCCTTCCCTCCCGTCCCCTCCCCTTCCCTTCCCTGCCCTCCCCTCCCCTCCTTTCCTTTCTTTTCCTTTTGTTCTTTTCTTTCCTTTCACTTTTCTTCTTTTAACTCTAAAATTTGACTAAAATGATTTTGAACTAAAAGTATTTATTCATTCTAAGAACTGGCTGCTTTAGACAGCTTTTCCTATCACTTTCTTGCTTGCTTTCTGAGTGTTTGGGAGACAAGAAAGGCTATCTTGAAGATCCGTAATTAATAATCATTTTTTCTAACTTAATGGAAGAATCATAAACACACAAAACATGGTTAATAAATATCCATTGACATCTATGAGCTATATGGACTTTTCTAGTATTTTTCTGATTTATTTCACTTTTTGACTTTTATTAAAAAGCATTTGCAATACATAATGATCACTTTCATGCAGGTAATTGGCACATGCAGATAGCCATATCTCAATTTCCTTCTGCAAACCTCCCTCTACCCTTTGGTTTTCAGCAATCCATTTCCTTCTCCAATAGGAACTTATGAATCATACATGTTTATTAAAGATATTCTAATTGAACAAAAATATATAAAACATAGAAGGTACTTGTTCTATATCAAGGCAGAGTTTTAGAGACATTATTTGTAATCTATTACCTTTTCTTTGTTTTTCTCTTTTTTCTATTGATTCTCTCTCTCTATATATATTTTTTTATATATAGTTTAATATATATATATATATATATATATATATATATATATATATATATGAAACTATCCAATATTGGAGCGTGTAGGTCTGAATCAGTTCACTTCACATTGAGTCTCAAGATGCATCCACTTCCTACATATGTATCAAATTTATCCTTTCATGACACAGTAGCATGTCATGGTATATAAGCACATTTTTCTCTATTCACTGTAGCTAAATACTTACAAAATTGGAGTATAAACATGTAATGTGCATCATGTGTCCATTTCAATTCTATTTATTTCTGTAGGCAACACTTAAACTTTACATCTGATTTTAAGATGGAGACATATCTTTCTGGAAGTGCAGTTATGCTTTCCTCTAGGTACTGATGAGAGCTGAATTGCATCATATTTGTAAAGCTTTAGGTATGAAGAAGCCCAAATGAATAGGCAGACCAGCAGGAACATGGCATTACTACAACAGTAACTAGGACAGGCTCCTAAGTTGCAAGTGAGAACGATTTAACAGTGGGGAGATAAGACATACAGGTTTAGTAAGAGTGAGATGAAACTTGTGAAAACATCATTCAGCAAGTGTATAAGTCAGAGTGTTACTAGAGGAACAGCTATAGCCCAAGATGTACAATGTGTAAGAAAGTACAAGATTGGCTTACGATGGTCAGCAACAGAGTCGGATGAGGAAGCGTGCAGAGGGCGTCTGTACACCCCACACTGAAAGATTCAGTCCAAGGTCTGGAGCTCCCTGAAGAGTCCTTGCAATTCCATGTCAGGAGGCTGATGGGTCTGCAAAGGAAGGCTGAAGAGTCTACTCCAGAAGGCTTAAGGACCCAAGGCTGAAGCTGAAGAGTCTGTGCTACAGGGAGGAGACAGCTGAGGGTGGAGACTGGAGCTTCTCTGAGGAAGAATGGGGCCCTCATCCTTCCTCATTCTCTAAGTGATAAGTCACTCTAGGGTGGGGCCTCCACACCCTCGGGTATGGAATTGCTGAGTCGATTTAGTAAAGCTCTTGGCTTCACAAGTTGACACAATGGATCAACCACTACAGCAAGTGATTCAATTATGTAAATCAAAGAAAAATATAGAAGTCATAGTATCAATTTAAATAAGGCAAAATTCAATCTGTCAGTTAGCTGAGATTTGTAACAATGGACTCGTATAAATTCAGGAAATGACATTTATCTCAGGCAAAGATCCTGGAAGGGTTTTTTCTTTGTTTCCTAAGACTTAGAATTATTGGTTGGCTCCTGTGAGTTGAGCTTTTCTGTAATCTCCTCCAGTGAAGACTTTATGAGTACTCTGAGACCAGCTTTTGCATACATTTTAGAGGCAGTATTTATAGACTGATTGCTTATTTTGGCTTGTTCATGAGGTTATCTGATCATTGTCTGTTTTGTATTTCATTGCATTGGTTTCACTGTTCTTAAAAGAATGATCTCAAGTGTTCTGTAACTTCCGGGTGGAGATGAAAATGCTAAAAAGGGCCATGGAAGATGGGACAGGATGTGGCTTTGCCTTTCCCAGCTTTCATTACTTCCAGGCACAGAGTATCCTGGTGAGCCCCAGTTGCAAAAGGAACAAATGTACTTGTTTAAATACAAGTATACTCCAGAGGCATCAAAAAAATAAAAAAGTCATAACATTGTACAACTTAATTATTATTTCATTTCAACATTTTTAGAAAAAGGAATATTAATAAATATAAAAATATGTATGCCACAAAGAACAATGTAAAAACAAGAGCAGCAGTAGATTACTGAAAGATACATAATGTTACTTAGAACTTATAAATGTGAGAAGATCTTAGGTAATATCTTAATAAATATAGTATCTTTGAAGTATATCGTTATAATCATCACCAAGGAAATAATTATGTAAAACATAATATATTTAAAGAATACTGAAAGTATGTACAGATCCAGTGGCTGATTTTTTTTCTATTCTATGATCTTAATATTGAGAAAACTATAAAAGTTCTGCTTTGGCATCACAATGATGTAAAGAAGAAATTCAGAGGAAAGGCTAGAATCTTTGGCACTGTGTTAAACAGCTGAGTTCATTCAACCAGAGTTGATCAGGGTTTAAAGGAAAATGATCAATTATTACAGCGGAAAATGAATTTTGTTTGCTAGAAATACAAATCATCCCACAAGTTTTTCAAAATGTCAAAGTGTCTTTGAGAAAATAACTGTGACATTAAAAATGGCATAGAATTTGGGAGGTAAATCTATTTGACATAATTTTTCTGCTTTGTGCCTATTGATTGCTGCTGGGCATGAATGATAGCTAATGGATGAATCATATCCTTGAAATTGGGACAGAATCCAATGTTCTGGACAAGCTGAGTGGTCTTTGAGTTTCAATAATAAAACTTCATGCTTTCAAAAAGGCTATATGGAGGTTATGCACACAACTACTATGTTTGCAGATGACATATTTTGAGCTCTATACCTTTCTATAGATTACAATAAATATCATACCATATTAATATTTCATATAGTCAAGTAAAAGACAAAAGGATTTTATTTTTAAAAAATGCATTCAAGCCTTCTATGCCACAAATATTCTCCTCTTACTCGCTAACCTATTTTTCACACTGGTGACATGGAGCAGAGACTAATAGAAGTTTCATCTCATCTGTTTTATCAAGGATTCTACATTTAAAGATAAAACAGAATCACCCAACAATGCTCTTCAGGTTAGCAATTAACTGCAAGGATTCTTTCTTTCTTTCTTTCTTTCTTTTTTTTTTTTTTTCTTTCTTTCTTTCTTTCTTTCTTTCTTTCTTTCTTTCTTTCTTTCTTTCTTTCTTTCTTTCTTTCTTTCTTTCTCCCCCTCTCTTTATTTCTTTCACACTTTTTGCTTCATTATTATTCTAAATGTTTTTGGTTTCAGTGATATGGAATTTCCCCTCTACCTCCTGGACCTACTGTTTTTTTCCCTCTGCAGCAGTGGATGGTGGACGCGGTTCTCTCCTCCCACAAATCTCCCCTTCTCGGGCTTCAGAGAGCACATTTTCTTCCTGCTCCAAAGAAGCCACACTTGTTTGGCACCGCACAGTGGTCTCTCCCATGGGGAATGTAAATAATGTTTACTTCTTTCATTAACTGTTCATATTTTTAAAATTACTTGTGAAATTTAATTTTCTTTGATCCATAAAAGTTGCATGTATTTATGGATACAGTATGATATTTCAACACGTGTGTGCAACGTCCAATCATCAAATGAGAGTAAATTGCATATCGGCCTTGCCAAAATTCACATTCGCTGATGCTTATGTAGTCCTTTTGTTTTTGTCACTTGGAGAATTTTTGCCAAGCCGCGTGGGCTGGCCTGCAACACATGCTGCAGCCTGGGTTGGCCGCGTGCTCGCAGCAATCCCCCTGCCTCACCTTCCAAGGGCTGTATTCCACCATGGCTGGCTCTGCCTAGTCTTTTAGACTTTGTGTTTTATGATCACATGTATACAAAAAACCATGTTATTTACAAAAACAAATTTTATTTCAGTAAATAAAATTAAAAGGGAATAAGTAAGTAAAATACAACCTTAAAAGCTGCAACATGTCTAACAATTCTGACATATATCAGCAAACAAAGAGAAAGTAAACTAAGGGAAAACTTGATCGATGCTTTGAGAGTATAGAAATAGAAAACTACGTTGGTGTAGACATCATAGAAATATCTATGAATTATAAAGATTCTCTATGTGTTCCTAATAGCACTATCATTCTGACCTTGAAAGTATGAATCTTGCTTTCTATTTTCATTTTCTTTGCTATCTTTTATTTCTCTTTTTATTTGCAATTTTAGCAGAAAATATTTACAGGAATATTTAAATGTGAAAAAATAAAGCTACACCATGTATTATATTCATATAAACACAAATGCTGTGAAATTCAGAGAAATGAAATTGAACTAATGATATTAATCCAAATTCCATAATTAGTTCCAAATTTGGAGATCTTCAAAGATGAATATTTTTAATACATACATATATATATATATATGTATGCACACACATGAATACACAGATATAAAACACATTTAATACACACTGTAAATTTGCAAATTCTTAATATTTGAAGAATGAAACTTTAAATATTACCTTCAATGAAAACAATAATAAAGAACAGAAATTGAATCACATACAAAAGATTAATTTGGGTGACTTATTCATAACAAGTTTTCCTTAGCTTTCTATTTTATTGGATTTGTATTAAAGTATAAATTATCTCAATAAGGTCTTCAAATTATGTGCATTCAGTTCAAGTAGACTTCATCATCAATAATGGCATAACTATTTGCTTAGAAATAAAAAGAAATACCTGAAGATTAAATTTCATTCTGAGAAGAAAAAAGATCTAAGATTCAAATATTTTAATGTCAAATTCATAAATGTAGATCATATTGTCCACTAGAAAAGATGAATTCGGTGAATAAAACTAATTATAATTTTAGTATGCTCTTTTTTAAAAAACTAAAAAAAAATTCTGATCTATTGAGGACTTCTGCAGTGATACAATAGTGCAGCATTGACTGCAGTTAAATTTCTAGGATGAATAATTCAAATATCATGCAATACAGGATAATTATATATCTCTCCTAAGAGTTTAAAAGTTTACTAATTATTTCAAATTTCCAACACTGGGGCTGGGGAGATGGCTTAGTAGAATAAGCGCTTGCCTGGCAAGTGCAAGGGCCTCAGTTCAACCCCCAGTTCTGCCAAAAGAAAAAAAAAATTTCCAACACTGAAAAATATTTTATATAAGAAAAATAAATTGCATACCTTGTAGAATGTTCTCTATGTTTCAGATTTATGAGAAATGCTATTGCTGCTAAATGTCATCATCCAATTAAAGGAGAGGTTGAAGTAGAAAGTGCATATTAAATTGCATGTTGATCAATAATGCTGAAAAATTGACAAGAAAAATCTGAGAGCAATGAATTGTACAGAACAACTGATTTTCCAAAGTGAGAAAAATTTATGTCATAATCATTAAAAGAATAACACAATGACCAAAATACAGAAATGAAAGGTTGATTTATGGAACAGAATAGAGTATGAACTTATATCTCAGTATATATTCACATTAGTGACACTAAAGATATTGTGAATTTTCCACTATGCAAGAAGCATAAATTATTTGTTGGGGGTTGCTTTTATAACAGAGTGCTTAGCTACATGTAGGAAAATATTCATCTTATTTTGTACTGCATCAAAAAAGTATCAATATCAAAGCAAAAATCATAAACAAAATGTAGGATCTTAGTAGTACGACCAATGTGTAGTGTCCTTCACAAATTGGCCAAATAACAATGTAACATTTCGTTTGCAACAACATTTATGTTGTCAATTTACAACAAGAGGTCTGGAGCATATTTACAAGGCAGAGATGATACTAAACACTACCATAGTTAAAAAATACTCCTTTGCACTTTAGAAGAAAATATAAATAGGCAATATTTTGCTTGATGTGTCACAAAGGAGCTATCCAACTTGTTTATAACAGATGAAAGAGTGTAAAACTATATTAGGAAAGTGTAAATTAAATGTCAGTTCCTTCAGATCGTATTTTTAGGATATGAGATTTTTTAACATGAGTTTTTTAACATATGAGGTCATATTTTTGAAACATACAAGAACGTTAAAATAGCAAAATGTGACTTAGATGTCAATCAATCCTTTCAGGTCCTAGTTTTAAAAAAAAATATGAAAAAGGTTACAAAATCTACTAAAAGTTGGAATTTACAGATAAAGACTAGCGCATTGCTCATACAAGCACTGCACTTTATTTATTCATTCACTCAAATAAATATTGAGTATGGTAAATTGTGGGCACCACAAAATTTTGAAGCATTGTTAAACAGCAGCAGAAACTTCCAGGAAGTTCTGGAATGACTTGGAATGCCCAGCTGCATGGCGACTTCCCTCCTCCGGCGCCTCCTTCGTGCAGTACAGGCTCCAAACGGGAACACTAATGAAAGCTGAATAGGTGTGTGTGCTTCCCTCAGAGGCTTTGGAGAATTGGTGAGGCTGGAATCACCGCCTTTGTGTTGTCTACCAACTTCATTCAACAATTGTTGATGTCATTTTAGAGAGCCCAATGTCTTCTCAGCCATGTGATTGATTATGACTGCAGATTACATGCTTGCTCTTGAGAGCATAAAGGCGTTGAGCTCCATAATGCCGTCCACGCTTTTAACTGTAAATTTTTTCCACTCTGGTCAATTCCCAAGACACTAATGTGATCACTTACTCGAGAGCTGCCTCACCCGTGGGAGAGCTAGTCACGCAACAATGCTTCGAACGGGGAATTGTCTTAGAGGGTAACTTCGTGCTTCTCTTCGAATCATACAACATGATAGCTAAGACGACTGGATCATTAAATAATAATTTGTGAAGTTGAAAATGGATAGATCTTTAGATCATAATTCAAATTAAAACAGATGTGCAATATTAAACTTTGTATGTAACTGAGATCACATTACCTGTAAAAGTCCTGTTTTGTGCACTTTTTGTTGAGAAATTTCTCCAATATTGATACTTTTTTTTAAGAGAATAGAATATAATTCTATACATATATATATAGTTGGGAAGATACCAAAAGGGCAATTTATAGTACCATTGCCTAAATTTTTTTTAAATAGGCAGAATCTAGCAAAATAAATTAAAATATAAATAAATTAAAATAATTTACTTTTTTATGTTTATGGAATATATAAATATGTTTACAGAATATATACAGAATATATAAATATTTACAGAATATATAATTTCGCTTAGCCATAACTGTCAAGACCAACTCATCGTATTAGGTTTTGCAGAGGTCTATAAGATATTCAAAGATAAATGTTACTGGGAACTGTTTTTCACTTTATTTCCCTGTTATAACTCTGAACACCCTGCATGATTAGTCTGAGCTTTACCACGCTACTGAATAGCACAGCATATAGACATCTCTGTGACCTACATGTGCACACGACGTAGCATCTGGTTGCTTGTCTGGGTTGCCCGTTGCTACTCAAGTGTTAACTTCTAGGTTAGTTGATGTGCCTCGAAAAGCCATCTGTGAAAAGTACCTTTTTTTCCATGTGTGCATTTCTTGCCACTACATGTCTCTAGGATACAGCAACTCATCTTCTTGTGTGGGGTTGGTCCGCACCCACAAGGCATCTGAGTCATCACAGGCCCCTCCCTCTCTTCCATCCCCCTCCCTGCATCTCACGAGGCCTTTCCATTTGTGAAACACCTTTACTTCCTCTCATCTATCTTTTATTTCATTCTTTTTCCATAACCCAGGTTTCTTAAGTGAAACTATGCGCTACGTAAGCTAATCTGTTGCACTTAACATGATGGTCTCAAGGTGCGTCTATTTTCCTGCAAAGCACTCTGGTTTTCAGTGTGTATCACCATATTTATTTGGTGATAACCATCTAAAAGACTTAGCTATTAAGAATTCTTAAATATTGTTAAAATAAATGCCCATTTAATTTTTCCAATTAATTAAATCCAATAATCATATTAATTCTCATTATTGGAGTAATAATTACAACACAGTGTATGTGAAAAATATTTGAAGTTCATAAATAATGATACTAAACTGTTAGAAAAATATCATTTTATTATGTTTTACCTAAATGTTTTAATTTTAAAGTAATTTAAAAAATATAATTTGAAAGGAATATAATCAGAATCATGAAATGCATGGTATAATTCAAGAAAGTACTCTCTTGTTTCTGCAAAGGCCTGTTTAGTTATGACTTAGTAACTCATAAAAATACCTTCTGAGGAAATTAATTTAGTTATGTGAACCCAAGACCTCAATTTTCACAGGTAAATAGTAAAGCACTTTGCTAATCTTCTAAAGCCAATCTACTTATATTTGACATGGTAATACTTGTTAGGAAACATTTCATGGGCAAAACTCTGAATAGCAAAACTATTTGTATTTTGAGGGACAACTAAGAAACATAAAAATGAATTCTATTTCTCTATATACATTCTCCTGTTTGTAGCAGTAAAAGCAAATATTAAGTCTTCATGAAATGATTGCTTGCAGCTACATTATAAATGGTCAGGAATTATGACTTCAGAAGATTTACTAAGGCGAAATCATTTCACCTGAAAAGTAGAAAAAAAAAATAATTTCATACTTTGTTTTTCTTGATTGAACATTTGGCAAAAATCTCTGAAAACAATGTCATGTGTGAACTCACATTACAGGAGGCCGGTGGATGGGATGAAAGAGAAAATTCTCTCACGCTGTGCTGCAAATGTCTAAAACAGCCTGAGAATTGTACTGATGAGACACAGCTCAGCACAATGATTCAGCAAGAGGCTTCAACACAAGCGTCAGACGAAACAGTGAAATGGATACGCTATATAATGCAAACCCTAAGGGTTTCAGAACATATTAAGTTTAATTTCTTTTACAAGAATAGTTAAGTATAAAAATTAAGTTTAAAAATGTGCTTTGTTACAATGCCTGGCTAATCTATACTTTGGATTCTGTTTCCTTAAAGTATTAATAAATACTTCAAAAATAGGGCATTTAATTTTCCATTAAAGAAAGTAAAATGTCTGTTACATTTTTACCAATGCATACTAAATATTTAAAATTAATAAAACACTATTAGAGTTTTGTGAATGAAATACTATCATAATTATGTGCAGAAGATTTTTCCAACTAAAGCATATAAATGAATAAATCTTTTAGAATTCATTACTAAATCTAGAGGTAGGCTGGAGAGATAGCTCAGTGGTCTAAGTGCCTGCCTGATAAGCACAAGGATCCAGGTTTGATCGCTGGTAGTGAATGCCATGCCACTTCTGGAACTTTGAGTGCACTGTGCCAGAAACCAAAACCAGGCATGGTGGTACTCACCTGTAAGCCCAGCACTTGGGAGGCTGTGACAGGATGATCCTTATGAGTGCAAGCTATGTAGTATGACCCTCTATCAAATAAATAATAGATCAAAAAAATTTTAAAAATCTATGGGTCTGTCATACCTTGGTATATATGATAATGTACTTGGGATATTGCTTAATCAAAAGCTTAAAATGGGAGTATAATATTTTATTATAAGATTTGCAGAATTTGCAATAAAAATACGGTCCAGTCTTTCTTCTATTTTAATACCTCACTTTCTTGTAGCATAGCACTTAAGTCATGTACTGTGAAACTGTCCCATTGGAATGTTTAGACAGTCAGATGGATTTAGACAGTCAGATAGCCTTCTTTGAGAACATCAGTGTATTGGTGTGTCATCCAAATGCTAAGCTGATATAACAAGAAAGAAAGATTCCCTGTTCTTGTCATTATGATCATTGCTATCAGTATTTTAAGTTTTTCCTGGAACAATTGCATAATTGGGGATAAAACAGAATTACTATAAGCAACACTGAGATGCCATCTCATCCCAAAGAGTGGCTATCATAAGAAATCAATTGATAACAAATGTTGGAGAGGCTGTAAGGAAGAAAGAACCCTTTTCCACTGCTGGTGGGAGCACAGACTGGTGCAATCACTATGGAAAGCAGTGTGGAGACTCCTAAAAAAGTAGAACTGGAAATCCCATTCAATCAGTTATTCCCCTTCTGGGTATTTTCCCAAAAGAACTGAAAGCATCATATCATAGTGATACATGTGCACTCATGTTTATAGCAGCACAATTTGTCGCAGCCAAGTCTTGGAAGCAACCCAAATTCCCATCACCTGAGGAATGGATGAAAAGGATGTGGTATTTTTATACAGTAGAGTATTACTCAGATATAAAGAAAGACAAACTTGAGGGCTCTATAACTAAGGCTATAATCATAAGTGAAATAAATCGGACCACATGTGTAAATATCATGTAGTCCCCATAGGGTAAGAACTTGAAAGAATAAGTAAAATCTGAAAGGAATAATAGATATAGTAAAGTGGAAAGAAACTGAGCATAGGAATAAGCAATGGAGATGAGGGAAGATAGATGATATAGAAAAAATATAGGGAAAATTGTACAAGTATATATAGAAGATAGCTGAGATGATTGTGCTTCTAATTTGCATCAGTTTTTGCAAGTAGTAGCTAATGTTCAACATTTTTACTTTGACTAAGTATATGCTAGTATCTGTAATCTGAGCAACTGCATTCAGGGCAGCCAGGTGCAATTAAAAGCCACAGTTGAATACTTTTCATCTTGTTCTTTTAAATGTGTGTACTATCCTTAAAATAAATTAGAAAGTAAAGAGTTAAAAGGACAAGAAAAAAAAGTTTATTGAAAGGAAGAGATAATGTGCAATCATTTGACCAATATTGCATATCTATATCTGGTAATCTGAGCAACAGATTTGGGATAACAATACATAATACTAAAACCATTGTTAATTTTCTGTTCTTGTTTTGAAATTCTGTACCATTTGCATTGTAGTATGTTGTTTTATTTCTGCCTTTGTTTTTGTTATTTTTCTTTTCATTTTCCTTTTTAAAATAAAAAAGAAAGTAAGCAAGAAGGAAATGCTAAGGAAAAACATAAAAACAGTTTATCTTCCATGATGAAATTAAAACAATGAAACACTTTAAAGAATAGCACTTTTAAATTTCATTATAGTTTTTATTAACTGCCTGTCTTTTCATAAAAGAAACCAAAATATGTTTTTACATCTTTAAATCCAATGGAAATATAACCATAATGATGTATCATTTTAGATGAAAATATGTTTAAGTATTAATTTATAATGACAGAATCATGTGACAAGAATCAAGGCATTATGAACAGGAGTTAATCAACACCTTTATCACAGAAAGAATATTATTTCAATCTGCTTCTTAATCCAATTAATAGCTTTTCTATAGATTGCAATTTATTCTCTTACCACTAATTTTTTATGCTCCAGTTAAAGTCAATCAGGAAGCACTAACAGAATTTTAACATTTGTTTTCTAATTAGAGTGATCATTTTCAATTAGCCTCCACTTAAAGGTTTTAAATAAAACATAGTTGTTGCTACTGTCAAACCTAATAGTCCTTAGAAAGCAGTGCCTCTCTCTGTATTTGTTTCCAAGGTACTTATCATGTTTCCTCTTTCTGTTGGCTATTTTATAAATTCTGCAAACATAACTAAGTTTTAAACTGGAAATAAAAAGGCTTAACACTTGTTAGAGCCATCCTTTTCCAGTTAAACTTCCACTCAACCAATCAGTTTGTCAGATCAGAGGCCTATCTTTTGTGTGAGTTCCTCTGAACTAAAGCTGACAAGGTTAGGCCAGGGTCAGCTGTCTGATAAATCAAAGCAAAAGACAACTTAAAGCACTAGAGTAGAGAGGGTTAGAATTAGCACAGATGGCATTATCTGGGAGCTGACATTGATAAAAAACATATTTGTAACAGTTAGCTTGCAAGACTTTCCCCAACTGGCCTATTCCCTGTCCTCTCAAATGCCATTCAGATTAATTTAAAAAGTTAGAAAAGAAAGGAATTCTTAAGCCATTTATCTACAAGTAGTAAGATTTAAAAAAAATCTTGATGGTCTGCAATAAAGAAGCTTAATAAAGATTAAGAGTTATCAATCTTTCCTGTAGGCTATCAAAACTGAGTGATCGTAAGCTGCATTGATGTGAGATGCCTTACAGTGACAGATGCCTTATTGCATTTATACACATCCCAATGCTTAATAAACTTACTTATTTGCTTAATTTTATAAATTTAATAAAAAGTTTTTAAATACCCATATTTATACAAAGAACCCTTATTACTCCAAGTTTTTTTTTTTTTTTTTTTTTTTTTTTACGTATTTGGTTTTGCTGGATTTCACCATGCATTTCAGACAGCTTTCAGCCTCCCCAGCACTACGATTGCAGGCATGCACCAGTGTGCCTGGACTCTGGCTGGCTCAGCCCTCCCTGGGAGCAGGACAGGCATGAGGTGCTGAGGATCGAACCGTGGTCCCTGCAAGCTTGCCTAAGCAGGGTCTTTAGTCCAATGAGCTATCCCTCCAGCCCCTCCAAGTTATAGTTGTTGATCATGTCTTTTCTTTTACTTCATATAGAAAATCTTGCTATATGTGTCATATCAAAACCAATAAATAAGATAAATATATGCTTCTAAGATTTAAAATTGATCACATGCCTATCAGCTTTCTAGCACACTGAGAATATACCCTATGGTAACAGTTTAAAAGACAAAATATGTATTTTGGGTAACATTCTCAGAGGTTTCAAACCATAGTCAGCTGGTTTCCTCGTTTTCAGGCTTGTGGGGCTGCAGAAACACAGCCAAAGAGAGCTGCTCCTCTGTCCACAGCCAGTAAATGCAAGGGGGAGGGTGTCACAGGTTAAACCTGCCTGTCTAAGCCACTGCCCCAGGGACCCACTTCTCCCCTCTAGCCCCCTCCTGAAGTTCCTACAGGCTTCTCCTGCAAGGTCAGCTGAGGGGCAGGCTTTTACATGTTTTGTGGGAGCACATTTCAGATGCGAACTACATCAAACCATAAGAATGTTTTCAGCTTGTAAACAAATGCATGCAGTGCTGGAAGGTGTGAGCCGCTGCCTAGCCAAGGCAGCTCCAAATGCAAAAGCAATGGTGGAGAAACAATGGCAAACATGTCCCCAACCTGCTCGCAAGGTGACACAAGCTGAACAACCAAACCAAAACAAGACCTACTAGGAGGCCTGAAAACTGGTAAAGGGAAGCATTGTTTGATTTTTTCAAAATTATACTGTTCGATCTTATATTTACTTCTTTTACTTTCACAAAAAGTCATCCCTCACAATAGAGGTTTTTTTCTCTCAAACTTCAAAAATCTTTCCAGCAAAAAGAAATAATTTAGGTAATAAAAAAGACTCATTTTTACAATATCAACTACTGTGCATTTTTCTATAGGATTTCTACTTTTAATTAACCTTGATGTTCAAACAAAAGAGAATGTTTTGCAATATAATGGACATTATTGTAATATATGTATAGTTCATTTATTAAAAAAGAGTGATAATATTAGGAAAGATAAAAAAAAGAAAATAGAGTCAAATTTTCAAAAGTGTTGGGCCCGGGAGACAGCTCCATGGTCTAAGTGCCTGCCTGGCAAGCTCAAGGACCCAAATTCAATACCCGGTGCCACGTGCCCTGCCAACCCTGTGGTGAGCCAGCCGCCAAAGCCGGTGTGGTGGCACAAGCCTGTAATTCCAGCGCTGGTGAGGCTGAGATGGGAGGATCACTACAAGTCTGATCTATATAGTGAGACCATGTAGACATTGTACTAAAAAATGTAAAATGAAACAAAAAAGTGCATAATTTCAAATCAAAAGAAAACGAAGTTATGGCACCTTTACTAATCAATGTAGAGTGTATTTCAATATTATAAGTGTACACAATTCTTTCTCTAAATTCAATTTTAGGTTATTTACTTATTTATTTATTTGGTATAGGGTCCCACTATACAACTCAGACTTGTAGAGATCCTCTTATCTCAGCTTCTGCAGCTCTGGAATTACAGGCGTGTACCACCACATCCAGTTTTGGTGACTGGCATGGTACGGGTCCTATACAGCGTGAGGTACTGGGGATCAAACCTGGGTCCTTGCGCTTGCCAGGCAGGGCCTTAAGCCTTAAGCTAAGCTATTTCCCGGCCAGCTTTGTCGTTTTTTTTTCTGATTTCCTTGGAATCATAGACTAACAGATTCTTTAAATCAGCTAGCTACCACTAGCTATGAGATAATAATTTTACACAGTACTATAAATAGTATTCATATAGTATAAACTTTTATATTTTATCAATAGTATATTTTCTTCAGGGTGCTCAAATAAGTGAGAAATTTTAAAGGTGCATTGAGGATGTGCGTGGGATCAGGTCCACAGCCTCGGGTCCCCCGAGCACCAGCGCACGGGCCGCCGACCTGCAGAGACGCAGAGGCCCACAGCGGCTCAGCACGCTGTCGATCTGCGCTTTGGCCACGCAGAGCGCTTGCTTCCTCACCCATTGGGCTTTTCTTTGCTGAGCTTCAACATATATCACAGATTTCGTACACAGCAGTGAAGGTGACTGACAGAAAAGATAATTTAAGTGCATCCAGAATGGTAAGCTCTTGTCTGCTTCACCTAGCTCAACAGGGAATGTTTGTTCATGATGATCAGCAGTGTGACTTTCAAGGGAAAACAGGTTTTTCCCTCGTGATTATAAAGCTGGCCTCCGCCCTGCACTCTGCTTGGAGCCTAGGCAGCCCCGAGTTATAGGAATACGTTTTCCTTTGTCGTATTTTCTTTTCATCAGCAAAGCAGCTCCTCATGATGATTACTGCTCCCGGCACACGGCCACCATCCTCTGCCTTCCTGGGCGTGCGCGCGCAAGCTCGCACGCACACACACACACACACACACACGCACACGCACATGCGCACGCGCACACGCATACGCACACACACGCACACACACACGTATGGGTGAACAACAAACTTCGTTCTGGGAAAGACATCACAAGGTGATTTTATTGTTACAAAAGCAGCGCAGGGTCTCTTCATACAAAAACTGCACACTGAAGCTCTAAGGCGCACTCAGACAGCACAGCACGCGGCCCTTTGGGCTCCTTATAATTTAGACCTGAAACACTTCCCTGATTTCTCACATGCTCAAGTGTGTGTGTGTGTGTGTGTGTGTGTGTGTGTGTGTGTGTGTGTCTGTGTCTGTGTCTCTGTCTGTCTGTCTGTCTCTCTCTCTCTGGTTGCCCTTTTCTTAGCTTTCTGCTTCATAGCCTGCCAATCATGGGCTGAATCCTCTGAACTGAAAGTCAAATAAATTTCTCTAAATTTTGGACTCCACATTTAGTCCTAGTGACGGGTAAGTGCAGGCACATAACAATAAAATGACACAAAATTGAATCAAGAATAAGAAAATAATGCGACCTAAAGACAAACTGAACAGAAAATATTAATGCTGCTGCAAACACAATATAGGATACTGTTCCATGGATTTTAGTCTTATTTACAAGGAGAACTATACCTTAAAATAATAAAAAAAAATAGACTACAATACACACACCATTAACATGTTCATTCATTATTATCATTGTTTATTATACTGTATATGTAACTGTATGTCTTATACTTCTGAAGGACTGGCATTACAATAGGTTTGTTTACACTAAACTATAAATCATCAACATTTCAGCTCATGATTTCAATAGCCTATGCTGTTGACAAGGCAAAGGATATTTTTAGATCCATTTTTATAGTATGCTGCCGTATCCTAAATCATACGTGTGGTCTGTTGTCCACAATTCTGCCACACACGAATTTATAGGCTTGTGGAACTTATTAAATATGTCATAAACACATAAATATAAATAGGGTTATAATTAATTTAACAAGACTATGTGATATATATATTAATTTTGTATATTGTTTATAGCACATAAAAGTCACAAAGTATTAAAACTACACACCACGGGACACAGTACACCTCTATGTAGTTCTAATTTTGTTTATTCAACAAATAACAATGTTTGGAAGATTCATCAACAGTCCTTAGTCTATAGCTATTTAGGTTTTATGAAGTTCATTCTACAGTAAATTTCCTAATTTCTTAAAGAAGCAATATTCTCAGTTTATATTATATTGATAGAAGTAGATTCTTTTCACTTGCCTAAGGATGTTAGTCATTGTTCTTCAGGGATACAGAAAATTATTTCATTAAATATCCTTACGGTTCAAGAAATTTTGCTTGATTTATAGCTATTGGGTTTATTTTTTCCCTTACATTGGTTTACTTTTTTGAGTTTTTGAATATTCATGTAGTATATATTCTTTGCTAAAATTTAATGTTCTTTTCAATTACATCCATTTATTTTTGTTTCTTTTTAATTTTAAGGCCCCTTTTTATATGAAATGCCTACTATGTATGACTATTCTCCAGTTTGTCGGTAGGCTTTTTATTACATCTCCAGTTTACTGCAGTTTGGTCTTCAAGACTGAATTAACTCTTTTTATTTACTCTTTATATTTCCCAAACTTAAATTCCCATGACTCCATTTCTGAGTTTTCTCATTCTTATTTTTCATAGGGACATTTTATTTATTTATTTTTTAATGTATTTATTACAGGGTCTCACTACACATCTCAGACTTGTAGTGATTCTCCTGTTCTCAGCCTCCCCAGGGCTAGGATCACAGGTATGAGCCAACACGCCCTGACTCCAGCAGCTGCTCAGCTTGCTCGAGGGCGGGGCCTCTGCGGCACGTGTGACCAGGGCTCAAACCTTTGTCCCTGTGCCCTTGCCTAAGCAGGTGCTCAGTCCACTGAGCCATCTCATGGGCCCTGGGACATTTTATTTCATTTAAAAATTATTGTTTCATAATTTTGATCTCTTGTTAATATGTATCTCAAAGCTATCCTTTTGCTTTCTCTACAGATGCCATCAGACTCTTCTCTATATTCCAGTTTGAACATAGATTTTTGTATTTATTCTGTTAAAAAACATTGTAAACAAATTCACCTACTATAGGCATACTTGATTCATATTACATACTTTTCCTTTTGTCAAGTATATTTGCCACGTCATTGCTTCAAGTATCTTGTACAGCTTGGCAGTTTTCCAGCTCACTTATATTTTAAGATTGTTGCAGCCACCTTTTGCCTAGGATTTTGCAATTATTGCCTATGTTTTGGTTTTTGTATCATGTGTTTATACCATGAAATACTAATATTTTTATAAAATTTTTCACATCCAGATTCTAACCTGCCCCCTTTCTTGTGGCCATAAAATAATAAATTGAGAGGGTCTGCCAAATAGCTCAGCTGATTAAACCACCTGCAAGCAGGTACAGGGGCCTGGGTCTGGATCCCCTGGCCGGCCTTGCTAGCCCTGCCCTCAGGGTGAGCTGAGATGGCAATTGAGATTGGGCGTGGTGGCACACACTTGTAATCCCAGCTCTTGGGAGGCTGTGAACAGGTAGATCACTACCAGCCTGATCTAGCAGTGAGACCCTGAACATCCTGTAGACCCTCCCCTAAAAAACCCAAAATAATAATAATAACAATAATAATAATAATTTGACAGCAAGCATTTAACGGTGATTTAATATATTCACTAGTAGACAACATTAAAATACTTTAGTGTCTTTCTATAGACATCATTAAAAATAAACATTGATCACTATTTCTGTTTGATTGAGATTATTACTTTATTCAATAGATATCATATTTATGTATTTTCAGTCTTTATGAAATGACTGGTCCTGAACTTTTTTGGTTTACTTTATATCTTTTGCAATGAAAAATGCTTATTTTAGAGAAATCACTTCACTCAAAAATGTTACGATTTCCTCAAAATAATGAAATCAATAAATATTCATTTATAAATTCTGTTTCTGTCATGTTCATCATGGATATATGTTCCTTTAAAACTGGGACTTTATAAAGATGACCAGGCTATTGAATTAAGGTCTGTTTTATTCTATGTCTACATAACTTTCCTTTACCTCCATCGTACTATGAAACAATTTATAATCTTAAAAACATTATCTTCTAGGAAAACTGAAATAGAATTTCCACTTATTTTATGGATTATTGGTAATTCATAGATTGATAATCATTGAACATGATTCATTTAAATAAATAGGATTAATAAAATATAGAAACTTGTTACCCTACTTAAAGTTATAAGACTAAGTGGTGATAGTGTTGCACAGAGACCTCAACTCACGCACAGTGACCCACAGCACTCATTATCTTTTGTTATCAAACTAATGTTCTATGACTACATAATACAAAAATATTTCTCACTTTAAAATTTATGTTGTAAATCACTTAAAAATTATTAATATTGCACAATAGTCCCTTTAGTAAAGTCCTTGTTTGCATCCTTTCTTTAATTTTAATCTTTAATTTCAGGGTCAGAAATAAGGAACTTATGGCCCACAAGTCAACTAAGCACCTACTACTATAAAAAGCCGTTAGGGGCTGGGGAGATGGCTCAGTGGAATAAGTGCTTCTGTGGCAAGGGCAAGGGCCTGAGTTCAATCCCTGGTTCCGCTAAAAACAAATAAATAAATAAATAAATAAATAAATAAATAGATAAAAAAGCAGTTAGGAATAGTTCTCATATTTTTAGGAATAAAGATACAGTATTTTCATTAATCATGAAAATTATATAAAATCCAATTTACATATCTATAGCAAGCTTTATTTAGTAAAAAAAATATTGGAACAGAGCCACAATCACTCAGCCTGCCACCTGTTTCATGGTAACTACAGTGTTTGATAGTTGTGAGAGAGAAATTTAAAGTAAAAAAATACTCTCTCTCGGAGCACCACAGAATCAATTCCTCAAGACACTGCTTACCTTATTCTGTCTTTTACACTTAAAAAGTTTATAAGGATGATTAGGTATAAATGCAAAGCATCTAGATGGCTTTGCTAGGGGAGCAATAAGAAGCCAATCACAAGATGAGATTCCATGAAACTAATTGCCCAGAGCTGTTGGATACAACTTATTCTGCAGCACTGAATGAAATGACTAAGGGTGATCATAGTTTTGCTCAAAGATAATTTTTTAAAAAAATAATTTCATTGAGAAACAAATAGCAATGAGACAGTTTCAAAACCAATTAGTAGGACAGCTTCAAGAATTAATACATTGCATATTGTTGTCTTAGTGGTTATTCATTGTACAAGATGAAGCAGTAGCATCCTTCACTCATGTCTAAGGATTTGTAAATGTGATGAGCATCAAGAACAGTCCTGACAGGGACACTAAACAGAATGAGGATATAGTAATGAGTTATTGTAAATGGTCATAGAAGGGTAGATTTTCCTTTTTAAGACTGGTAACAACGGGACTCAGAGGGCCGGACAAATAGCTCACTAGATTAAAGTGCCTGCAAGCAGGTGCAGGGATAGGGAGTTCCATTCCCGGGCCTGCCCTGCCAGCTCCGCCCCTGGGGCATGCTGACTCAGCAATTGAGACTGGAGGTGGTGGTGCACCTGTAATCCCAGCTCTTGGAGGCTGTAAACAGGCGGATCACTATGAGTCTGGTCTACTAGCGAGACTCTGAACACTCTGCAGACTCTTCCCTAAAATACAAGAAAAAAAATGGGGTCCAGTAAATCCTTTGTCACCTTCATTGGCAGTGGCTTTGTGCACCACTGCATTCCTTGCAGTATGGAGGCAAATCACAGTGGATGGGGCAGTTATTCCAAGTGTGAGCTCTTGCCACATTGGAAGAATGGCAAAAGATAAAGCATTCCGGGTCTTTCCTTTTTCACTTCATGGTTCAGTGACTATAGTATTTTAGTTTAATTTAGGTTTTAGTTTTATGTTCTACATCTTTAAATGTGGGAAATACTCAAAGGATTAACATAAGAGAGTTATACCTAATATGTCTCACGCATAATATTGGAGCTGTTTCTATTGTATAACAGATGTGCTATATATGCAGCAGAATAAAAATCTATGTCTTTATCTTGGAGAAAATCTTTCACTACATTATGGCACCACATTGCCATGAAATAATATATTTTATTGACTTGCCCTAAATAAGTTATCTATGTGCTATAAATGTGAGCAAAAACATTTAAGTCAGATTTCTTGTGTTGAAATTTTTCTCTAACACTTTCTAGCTGTTTGAATTTGGATGGGTTTCTTCATAAACTGTGCTACTTTTACTCTTTTTTCACTTATAAAACTAGGAAAATATCATCTAACATATGTATTTGTTTAGATACTTCAACAAAATACTTTTTATTATTAAAGAATGCAATAATTGCTTTAAAAGTAGGATGAATTAATATAAATGCACTAAAACATTCAGTAACTTTGTTAGAAAAAATTAGATTTAAATATTATGTGTGTTAGCTACTTTATACACAATACAAAAATAAAAAAAAATTACTCAGAAATCTTTTAAGTGACTACAAGCCCATGACTTGTGGGCATATGTGAGACCGGAAGAAGATGGTGGCCTAAGTGGTCTCTTCCGTGGGCACTAGAGGGAAGGGCACAGAGGGAGCTGCCCGGCTGCGGGGCACGTTAGTGCAGCTGAGATCCTGTTATTGACTCTGATGCGTACCATGGAGAGTGTCAGGCGGGTGAGTCCTGTTTTACTCTGATTGCTGGTGACTGTGTCCCAGCCAATAAATCCGAGGTACGCCAGTCACCAGAGGTGGTTTGTCCAAGACAGTGGTTGGCTCCCCAGGTTTTAACCTCTTCTCTGTCCCTCTGTGCTTCCTCTGTGCTGGCCCTTGGTCAGCTAGCTTGGCACCGTAGCTAGCTAGGTTCCACGTAGAATACCATGATGCAACTGAAATAGTACCTCCCAAGAAGAATTATATTTGCAGTTTTAACCTACAACATTACCACTCAGAGAGGGCCAAGGCTTGTGAGAGCCAGGACCAAAGGTGAAAAACAGCAGCTGGAAGGCAGGCCTCACAGTACCAAGAAGAGGACCAGCCTTCCTTACTCATCAAGGGGCAAGAACGAGATAACCCTGACCTAATAAAGTGTGCCCAGACCCCGGTCCCCCCGTGGCCCTCTATGACACCCAAAGGCATCACCTACCCAGAAGTCCTTCGTTCTTTCCATGCCCACTCACCACCGGGATTGCTTTCCCAGTGGGTCAGTATTACCTAAGCAGCTCTCTTTGTGATCTTACTGGTTGGTGGTAGCTGTAACCCACCCACGCTGTGCTCACATAGCTGAGCTCCTTCCAACTATCCCTGAGAAGTGGGCCCTGGAGCAGTCGCTATCTGGGTGCCGCCTCCTCCCTCTCTGGTGGGAGCTTTCTCTCCCTCAGTAAGTATTTCCTACTCTTAACCTCCATTGTTCCTAGGACTTGTTCTTTGATTTTAGAGGACACAAACACAGCATCTAACAGGTTGGGAGTTATAATAGTTCCCTTATATGATATTTGGAAGTTCTGGTGTCATGTCATCTGTATATTACTACCACTCTGTGAATTTGATAATCTCTGTCTTCTAACTAAATCCGTTCTTGTCGTGCTACAATTTTGACACTTATCCTTTCTTTTTTTCTTCTTTCACTTACTTTAGTTCTATAGAGCTGCCAAATATGACTGATTTTCAGAAAAACTCCTCCTTTTAGTGAACCTATTCCTTAAGCTCGGATTCCATGGAGTTCAGGCATAGTTTGTAATATTACCATTTTACCAAATACTATGCTATCTTGGGAATGCAATTGTAAGCATCAACAATTTTGTCTCCAAGATGCATGGTACCTACTTTTGAGAGTCTATTCTAGGTTCATGTATAAAGTATAAATAAAATATTAATTATTTCAGTTAAAACATAATGCAACTACATTCCAAGTACAGTTTATTTATTTCTTCCAAGCAGAAATAATTTGCCCTTTGAAGAAATATTTACATATTAAATCTGTGTGTCTTTTTTTTAAACTAAAACTCCTCTTTATACTTCAGATCAAGGCAAAATATTTAATGATATTCTTTTCTTCATATTTTCCAGAAAATATCTAACAGTGTCTGAATCTCCCACAAAACTTTTTTTTATTTATTATTTTTCTAATTTTCAAAAATTTAGTTATTTAGTTAGTTACTTAGTTATTTTTTGGTACAGGATCTCATTACTCAGCTCGGACTCGTAGTGACCCTCCTTTCTCAGCCTCTGCAGAGTTGGGATTACAGGCCATGCCAATTTGGTGGTATGGCATGTGGGGATTGAACCCAGGGCCTTGTGCTTGGCAGGCAGGTTCTTAGATCACTGAGCTATCTCCCCAGCCCTCCTTGTCTCTTTGAAGCCTTTCATATTCTGTTTGATGTGGGTTCTCATAAGTAATACCCCAAACTAAGAATTTATATTGACCAGCCCATGAGAAATACAATATTAGAAAAACTGAACTTTCCTTCATCTTCTTTTAGAAAATGTCAGCCTAACATTTATATTTGTAAATATTTTCTTCTGATACAAAATTATGTTAAATTTAAATTTCCTTTAGGCAAATAAAGAATTTTTTCAGTTAAAATTTCCAGTTCAAAATACTTATTTAGATATATTTTACTAGAAACCTAAGGATCACCATACCAAACACTTATTTTAGAAATCAAATTTTTCATATGGTCAGAAATAGTGAAATGATACCTTGTTCTCAATCATGATGACGTACCCAAGAAGACATTTAAGTAATATCTCCCCTAAAAGTTACAAATCCAATGAAATAAACCAGAAACAAATATGTCATCACAAAGAGTACCTTGAAAAGGGAAGCAAAATAAGTCAACATACATTGTCTTTGCATAAGTCACTCCATGCACAGAGCCATAATGCATCAGAGCCCTCCACTGGTAGGAGGACTAGTGAACATACTTTCTGTGCACAGTGCTGTCTCTACAATTATAAACTTGAAAATAGCTCCTCATCTCTCTGGCCTGAGATAAAGATTAGACATCTTTATCTAACTCTTTCAGTATTTCCATTTGATTTTATTTTCTCAATTGAAAGAAACTGTAAGCCATTCCACTATTGTACCAATGTAATATGTGAGTTAAGGTAGATTTTAGAAAGTTGTATGAAATAGACTAAATTAGTGTTTTGGAGATTTTGTGGTTCTAAAGCTTTGTTTTTCTAGGCCTTCTTTTAGAAATTAGCCAGTAAATACAGATATTTCCTTTTTATGGTTTTTGTATATATTAATTTGATGTTTAGCAAGTGGTGAATAGACATCAAAGCATGAGAGGTTCTGCTGTTATTTACTGTCTATTCTGCTTATAAAGTCTATCATGAATGTCAGGATCCTGGGATTATCTACTTCCCAGAATTTTTTTCCCACCATAAATTTTTACCTCTGGTGTCCCAGCATTTGTGAACTATACACTTCCTACCTAGTCTTTCCAACGAATGTTTTCTTTTTTGTACAAATACACAAATAAATTTACATGAATTAAAGTCCAGTTTGAATATTGCTTCCTCAGTGAGGTCTTTTTTGAACCGTCTCAGTATCCTGTCATTACAATTGAAGTTCTGTGTTACTTCTGCAATGACTGCAGTAACACTTTATACACAGACTGCTATATTAATGCATTAAAATATTTTGTCTACATTTCCTTCTTTCAACTAAGGCAAGTTTTTAAAAGTTTTTAGCCCACAAAGATCAGCATTGAAGGCCACACTAGGAAAAGATTGCTGAAACAATGAAATACTTAGGCTTTTTCCATCAGACAACTTCTAGTACTGTCTATAGCCGTATTTTCAAAATTGGTAAACTGGTCATATATCTCAAAATGTTACCAAAGTCAATCTTATACTCTCTTGCATAGAGAAAATGTGGATAGAGTCAAAAAGAACCAAAGCTAGTGATTATTATTGGGTACTGGCCTGACTGAGTGATGAAGATGAAATGTAATGGGTTGTGTGAAAAGAGAGCACAAAATGCAGAAGTCCATCCTGCTTTTTGTGCTGAATGAGTGAACAAGTCACAGGGAGACGAGACTCTGTGTCTGGCAACAGCTGAGGCCAGAGCCCCACCCCTGACGAAAGGCGTTTAAGGAAACACTGGTTATTAACTGTGCCTACATTTTGGGACTGAAGAGTTGTGGGAAAAAATTGAAGACAATTGCATCAATTGTTTTGTCTAGGAAAGAGAAAAACAGTAACTAAATATCATGATGGTTTTGACCAAACATTTCAGCATTAAATCTAGAACACAGATATTTAACAGGTGGCATTTCCTAGGGAGTGAATGGCTTTGCATTTTCAGTTTTTCTTTCTGATTTTTTGTAGTTTTTTAACTTTTTTTTTCTTAAACATGATCCCTCAAATTTTACTTCTAGCCCCACCAAACTGCATTTTTCTCCTGTAACTTCAAATATGCTAAGAAGCTAGAGGCTTATATTGTGAAAGTCACCTAAACAACTGTTTAGTTAAGACTTACTTTTACATACGGAGCTATGGGAGAGAGTTGTTCTAAGTACTGCCTGAGCGTGATGACCACAGGGTGGAGTATTACTATGCAGGAGGCAGGATAATTGGCCCTGGGAACCTAAACAGTTATAAGACAAGGCCCACATCTGCAAACATTTTACAAAAAGTAGAAATAATGACAGTTTATTATGTGTTATAAATATTTTGGTGGAGTCACATACATATGCTATGAAAACTCAAATGAAACACCAAAGTACTCAAAATATTTGGTCCCATCCTTGAGGTACAAACAGAATTGACAAAAATCACTGATAGGTACTTTTGAGCAAGGTTTGTGGTTCAAAATCTCTTGAAAAAAATTCTTCCACATACATGAGACCTATCTTATGCAAATTAGTTTATTATGTGAATTAAACACTATTTAACATGAATCATGGAGTAGAAATTTTGTAACATATGTGAACCAATAAATGGAAATATGAGATTTTATTTCTAGAGAGTATATTGTATGGAGAGGGAGACAATTACAACAGATTTTGTGGTGGAAATTATAATAAAAGTCTTATTGAAAACGCTTAGATGGTGATAAGGGCAAAATGGCACCCAATTAACGAGGAATGAAGTGGGATTTACAAAGTGGGATTAAACACAGCTTGCAACAAAGACTAAGATTCCTCCTGGTGCAAAAAAAGTAGACAGTACTCAGACTGTGTAATAACACGGAGGTGCAGAGCAGAAGAGCTCGCCCGGGGAGCCGAAAGCGCGGTGCTGGATGCAGCAGCTTCTCCTGGCTGAGGAAACATGGAAACTGAAGCCAGTACAGCTTTCAGATATTCAGGTCATACACAGACTGTATTTCAGGGTAAAGACAGTAGGCTTGCATTCCTGGCTGAGAGGAGGTATGAAGTATTTATAAATAATGAATAATGCTATCAAATTTCTCTTTAAAAAGATAAATACGAAAATAAATTAGAGACTGGAATTAATTTTCTTCTTTTTTTTTTGTGGTACTAGGAATTAAACTCAAGGCCTTATGATTGTGAGGCAAGAACTTATTCTACTGAGTTATCTCCCCAGCCCTGGAATGAATATTTTTGTAATGACATTCAACAAACTATATGGAGATAGCAGTTCTTTTTTTTTTTTGTGGAACCGGGGATTGAACTTAGGCCTTTATGCTTGCCAGAGAAGTGCTTATTCCATTGAGCCATCTCCCCAGCCCAAGTTTTTTTTTTTTTCCCAGAAAAAGCACTGTGATGTGATTCTCTCTTTTTGTCATAATAAAGTTTGATCAATTTTACATAATCATCCTACCTCTTACTTTCTTATTTGGGGAAAAATATAACTTTCATACCTAAACATAGAGCGAAACTCATATAGAATGGCAAGGTTCTCGTTGGGAACAAAATCACATAAAACTAGATGAAAGTGGTGAAGCATAATGCAGATGTGAAGCAGGGTAACGAGAAACACAGCTCTTACTGCAGTGAGTTATTAATTTTTATGCTTAAAACTTTCAATTAAGGTACTTAGAGACTCATCAGCTGTATTTTATTGTTTTAGAGAAAAAGCTAAAAGTAATTCACATCAATTGGCAAATGAAAACACACACAGAGGAAACAAAGAATTTGACAATAACATTAGTCCAAAGCACCTGTACATGGCTTAAAAAGTAATAAAACTTTTAAATGTAAAACATTCAAATGTTTATGAATTATTACAAGTGTATGTTAAAAATGCAGAAAAGTATTTCAGACTTTTGATTTGTGCAACTATAGCTGGTTACATCACCAGTTTAGAAAACAAATATGGGGGATGTGCCATTTGATTGCGACATAGAGAAGAAAATCTTCGATGTGTTTTTTTCTCCAAACAACATCATTCTTGGCGTGATACTCTGGAAGTTATTTCTTGATAGCTTTCTTTAGTTCCTTGTGTAACACTGAATTTTTAAAAAGCGAGCTTGGACCCACCTACTTATCTTTGTTCTTGGCCTAAACGGCCATCCTCACTCCAGCCTTTATTTACAACAATGACACCTCCTATCCAGTTAACACCCAGAACTGTGAGCCGAATAACACGTTGTCTCTTGATGAAGTTGCCTCCCTCTGGTGTTTTCTTCACTAGTGCAAAGCTGACCAGCACACAGTCTCTTAACATCCTTTAGGTGAGTGACCCTTGCCCACACTGTAGTGTGCTGCCCATTGGAGGCATGCGTCCACCATGATGAGGTTACCGTTTTGTGGCCTCTCCTGCTCACTACAGTAGACATTTTGGCTGTCATAAAATTTCTCATGTTCTAGATGAACTATGACAAATATATGCATTCCTTTCCTTTCCTTCCCTCAAAGCAGACATGGCCATATTGCCCTAGTGAGTAGAGAACCTGCATCATTCCTCAAAACCCAGAAAAGTAGCCTCAATAGGGGATGATACATAAACTTTAAAACCTACAAGAAAACACTAGTCTTTATTTTATTTTCCTCAGCAACTAAGTTATTCTTGGAATCAGCTTCTTTTCTTCATTTCAAGCTAATTTTTCTCCAACGGTAGCAGGCTACGATTCCCCAAGACCCACGCCTCTCAACTGTCACCATAGGCTGTAAGCCGGTAGCCGGCTACCTTGAGCTACAGTTCCCTTCCTGTAGTTCTGCACTATAGAGAACATACCCTTCCATCATCCTTCAGATATGACTTCTATGTATCTCACAACGAAACTCATCCATAATCTGATATATCCCTTATTACTTGTAGTTCATCCCAATCCACCAATGTATGGAAGTTTTAGTAATTTTATACTACAACATATTGAGAATTATCAATTTCCTACTTATTATCCACAAGGATAATTTTTCATTTGGAATTATGCAGTAGTATATATTAGAAAGAACTTTTTATTTTATTTTATTTTTATTTATTTTTTTGCAGTACCAGGGATTAAATTCAGGCCCTTGCGCTTACCAGCCAAGCCCTTATTCCATGGCTCTCTTTCTCTTTTTAATTTGGTACAGGGTCTGGTTACACAGCTCAGACACATAGCGAATCTCCTCTTAGCCTCCCCAGTGCTGGGATTACAGGTGTGCACCACAACACCCTGTTTCAGTGGCCAACATGGTGCACCCAGGGTTCCAGAGTCAGTTAGTCATATGGTACCGGGGACTGAACTCAGGTGCTTTTGAGTTTGCCAGGCAGGCCCTTACACCACAGAGCTATCTCGCCAGCCATAGAGTAATTTCTAGATTAAAACACTAAGATGAAAATATGAGATGAGTGTGAAAATTCTGGCAAAGACTAGGGATATATCGATGTCCTTAAGCAAGATTTCAGTATAAACTTGAGATTTTACCCTGCAGTTTACAGGTATAACAAGTACAAAAGCCACAAGAGAATGTGGGGTCTTTGTTTTTGTTTTTTTTTTTAGTTTTATGATATTTTAATTTCTGAGAGTATGACAGGAAAGTAATTCTCTAAAACATACTAAGAATTCATTTTTAAAAATATATTAGTTAGAAATTTTGTGATCTTTGTGACAGATGTACAACTAGGAGAACTTTTCTCTACACCAACACCTAGTGAGTATTTAGCATTTATAAATACTTGAACTCCTTGAATGTTCAAGATACATACACACAAGGATGGCTGACAGGTTTTCATCTATATTGTGATCTCTTACAGATTATACAAAAAAGAAGTTCTACAGAAGTTAATAGAAAAATGTGTTTCTAAAGGCTATGTCTTCCAGATGGAGATGATTGTTCAAGCAAGGCAACTGAATTACACTATTGGTGAGGTTTGTAACTGATACTCTGTCATGTTCCTTATAAAAGAACAATAAGGTATAGACTGTTGTGATGAAAAGCCAAATTTTCATAACTATTAAGGTGTGGGCAGTTGTTTCAAATGCCCATGCATTAAAAGGTGATAATTTCAATTCCTTTCAAAGTAATACATTTGTCCTACTGTAACTTAAAAGTATGTTTTCCTCCTTTTTTTTTTTTCATTGCTAGCAGTCAAACCAAGGACCTTAAATATTCTGGGCTTGAGCTATATCTCCCAGCTTTTACCTTTAATTTTTTTTTTAAATGTCTTTCTGAGACAGGGTCTCACTATGCAGTTCAGGCTGGCCTTAAGCTCATTTTGTAGCTCAAGCTGGTCTTGAACTCACAACAATCCTCCTGCCTCAGCCTCCCGAGTGCTGGGATTATAGGCATGCACCACCACACCCGGCTTTAGCTTTAATTAATTGAAAGTTACAGGTACCACCTCTATCCTGGTCTTTCCTTCTGACCACTCAATATTATAGTTTGAGTCTGTTAGCCACTTTCCCTCTTACCCACCAATAATATTTTAAAGAGAATAATGAATCCTATGTGCCTATGTCTAATGAGTAAACAAAAATGGCTAGGAATTACAGAGCAAGGGCCTAGGGGATGTATAGCTCATAAGCTCTTCGGGAAGATTGGAAACTAAAACACTGCCTTAGAAAACAACTACCCTGGAGTGCAACTTCTACAGAAATTCTAAGATTTTAATGCTAAAAACACTGACAGCCAAACTTTAGAAACAAAGGAACTAAATGAAAGGCTACTTTATAGTTTCTCCTTGAAATGCTACCTGAAACTTGACTAAACCAACATGATAGAATGTGGGGTTTTTAAACAGCCAACTCTGTGATCATGTCAGTGATTTCTCCTGTTTATTTGTAGTACATACAACCTGTCACACTGGAAATACAATAGACACAAATTGCCATAGTAATTTCTTACATAGGTATTAGTGTTGGAAGTTGAAATCCTGCTTTGTGAGCAGAGCTAGTAGAAAGAGCCAAGGGACAATGGAACCCAAGTGCCACTAGCAATTAGAGGGCCTATATTTTATTTTGAATTGAAACCTAATAAGAACCTCAGGAAATAGATGCTTACTTGGAACAGGAGAAAACAATTTTCATTTAGTAGTCCAGAGAACTAAAATAAATAGGTTAATTCTTTTTAAGACCTAGCAAATTCTATCAGTGTTTTATTTCCTTAATTCTGTACTTTTTATTATTTTTGGCATAGAGTCTTGCTATGCAGCTTGAACTCATAGTGATCCTCCTGTTTTCAACTTCCCCGGTTGTGGGATTACTACACCACCGGGAACCATCTAGAGGTGGTGCTGAGATCAAACCCCAGGCCCTGCATTTGCCTAAGCAGGTGCTTAGTCTGCGGAGCTGGCTCACCAGCCCTACTGTGTATAAGAAATTCTATCCATCGCTAAGTTTTTGCGGTGGGATCTTTGTACCTAGTGTTATTTCTGTGGACTTTTACTATGCAAAATACACCTCTAGTAATTCTAAATTAAAAGTAAATGAAATTTTAAAATATATTATGAATTTCTCTGTGGTGACACAGAGTAAATGTCAGTGTGTGTTGTTATTAATGTTAGAATTACCTAATTAAAGTTAGCTTTGAATAATATATTTATTCAACACCTAAAACTAATAGAAATTGTTTATTTTTATTTCATTTTTATTTGAGCATTACATTAGAAATATCAGGCAACTAAAATATACAAAACTGGCATTACTATTCATTAAGGGAGAAAATTCCCTTTCTTTTTAGAGAAATCCCAATGCAATATTGAAATATATAAAATATTTCAGTGTAGGAAATTGCTGTAGTTTTGGAATACTGTTTGACAAGAGCTAGTTGTATTTTGGATAAAAATCTCATTGAAAACATACGTGAAGCCATGTAAATAATTCTGACATACTTTTTTTATGTTTCTTTTTAAAAGAGAATACAAAATAGTATTAAAACAGAAAAAGGGCAAGTGATACAGAATTTTGCTTAACAAAGTAATGTGAATTACATGGCATTTGAAGTAGTGCAGTGTTTTCCAGCAAGGTATTCATTTACCAGATATTCGCATGCAAAATTAGAGGAAGAAAGAGAGAGAGAGAGAGGACAAAAGACCTAAGAAATTAAGAAAAGAAAAAGGAGAACAAATTGAAAAAAAGCCGACAAAACAAATTGGACAATCTCAGTATATGATACTCTATTAAACTGGTCACTAATTTGCAATATTTTGGGAATACTAAGTGGCCAAAATGAATAATTTTGGGGGAACTTATGAACCCTCAGTGGGGTGTCTTATGAACATTCTATATCCAATGCTTCCATATTGCTTCAAAAACAGCTTGTTCTTCTAACTAAAGTTTTGTCATGGGAAAAGTTTCATATTTAAGATCGTTTTTTAACTTCCATTGTAAATAGCTTGCTTTCACATTTAAACTGCTTTTGTACAAAGATTGGTTTTAAAATTAATAAACCTGAGTTCCTTTTGTTTTGTAACAGTTAATTCTCACTGCCCAGAACCAATGGGACTTGTGCTGTATTACTTTCTGGCCTTACTCCAATTTCTCTGAATTAATACTTAAAGACTTAAACTTTACAAGTAAAATTAATGTAGACCAGAATTTTCATTTTGAAATAGATTTTATCAAAATATTTATTAAGAAAGATGGTTACTAACTTTAAAATAACGCTAAATTCCTATTTTTGACTCGGAGACTTTTCATCTTTTTCTGAGGTATCTTGCTTTTTTGATACACATGCTTTCCAGATTTTTATTAGACTATGCTTGTGATACATAATAAAAAATCATCATGAGGAACTGGCATCTATACAGATCAAACCTTCGCCCTTTATTGTTTCCCTTCTCATCCTCTACTTCTTATCTCTTACCATTTGTAAGCCTTCTTCTCATTTCTAGAGAATACTTTTCTTTTAGCTGATACCCAACATTAAATCTTATAGCTTTCTATTTATATGTTTGTTTGTTTGTGGTTTGAGATAAGGTCTGCATGTGGACTAAGAGCTATTCTTGACCTCACTGCACAGCGCTGGCTGGCCTTGAAGTAGACAAAATCCCTCTGCCTCATGCCCCTGAGAACTGGGAGTCCAGCCTAGCTTAGCACACCAGCCTATATGAGCCCTATGAGGGATCTAAGAGTAAAGCAGTGGAGTAATAATGGCATTTCTTGATTTAACAATTCAGAATGGGTCTGCTACTTAATGAAATAATTATCATTTTTCAGCTAGAATGAGGCCAACAAATTATGAGTTAGTGAACATTGTAAAGATAGTTGATTACAGTTCCCAGACTGTGTCATGAAGGCATCAGCCATTTCATGCAAAACAGTAAAATAAAACACGGATATAAATCTGAAGTGGAAAAGGGTTAGAGGGGTCCTAATGGAAAGTCTTTATTAAAGTTTCTCTTTTAAGGAAGGAGCAAAGCAGGGTAAACAACTAACCATTTTTATTAATTGGCATGAAGAGTAGAGCATAAGAACTATTCCTATTTTTCTGAGGCATAGTCATGGAGATTTTGGTCACGAAAATATCATCCAGAATGTAAGACCTAAATGGTGAAGGAGGTCAGGCGCTATGAGTTCTCTTTTCCTTAGCACGTGTATAAAGGCCTGTTCATGACAGAGAACTTTTTTCTTTTGGGTGAGCCTTTCTGAGAAAACTTATCCCTTATTACTAAAGCACTAAATGTCAAAACATCAAACAAAAATATGTCAAAGAAGTGTAATATCTATGTTGCCTTTTTTATATTTACCATATAGCTTATAAAACCCATGTAAACAGTAACAAAGCCAAATAACAACACTGTATAAAATCTATACAACTACCTCAAATAGATATAAAACATAGACCTCAAAATTAGTAAATTTCATCTTTCAGTGAATAAAAATTTTTTATGCCATGATAACATAAAATTGTTATAATGTCTAAGATTAAATATTTGAAAATCTAATAATGTCTCTCACAATAATGATAAAAGTAAAGTAAAACTATATCGATAGATAGAGAAAAGACCTTCGGCAAAATGTTATGCTAAAAATTGGTCAGTTTCACTGAGACTTGACAGACTTTCTTCAGAGGACCTAAAGATATTAAAAATGGTGGAGTACAGGCCAGGGAGGCAGCTTGGCAGTCTAAGCACCTGCCTTGTGAGTGCAAAGACGAGGTTTTCATTCCCCAGTAGTGCATGCTGTGCTGGCCCCATGCCAAGCCAGCCACCTAAACCAGGCATGGGTGCATGTTTGCAATCCCAGTGCTGGGAAGCCTGAGACAAGAGGTTCAGTTTGAGCTGCATAGGGAGACCGTGCACCAAATAAATAAATAAATAAATAAATAAATAAATAAATAAATAAATAAGATAGAGTAGAAACTTCTAGCAAAGCACAGCCTCTCTAAAATCTGACATCGAGCTGTCTGAAAACTGTATCTTTTTTTTTTTTCTGTATTTTTAGGGAAGGGTCTACAGGGTGTTCAGGGTCTCACTACTAGATCAGACTTATAGTGATCTGCCTGTTTACAGCCTCCCAAAAGCTGGCATTACAAGTGCACGCCACCATGCCCAGTCTCAATTGCTGTCTCAGTGCGCCCCGGGGGCAGGGCCGGCATGGCAGAGGAAAACTATGTCTTGAAAAAGAAGAAAAAGTTAATTAAGTCTCATGAGTCAGGAAGGAGTAAATATGAAAACTACAGAACTATGGGAAATCTGGAGAAACAGAGTACAATGCAGAGAAAAGAATAAAGTTGTCTAGAAATTAGACCCTAGCTCCTAGAGTGGGACATCCGTCTATCCAACACAGTGAAGACCAGAGAAGGATGACAGTTCTGGGAAGAAATAATAGAACCGACTGGCAGTGTTAGCCCCAAGAAAAACACACAGCTATTTTATGTAGCATGGGTTTATACTCTGAAAATTACTATTTCTTCAGGACAGGTAAAATTGGAGACTGAATCCAGAGCAGAATTCATAATATCTGAGAAGCTTTAATGAAAAAACACTTTTGGAAAGGGTCAATTTTTAAGACTAAGCTACACAACATCTATACTTTGAAGTTTCTGGTGAGACAGACCACAAGAAATGGTCCGAGAGAGGCCACAAGCTAAACGTAGACTCCTCCAAGAAGGTCAGTATCAGGCAGAGGGATACAGGTGTCCTGCCCTTGTGGTGAGAATCCAGGAATCTTCTGCTTGAACCCCTGCCCACCTGAATACACTTACCACAAGGCCCAGGGGCTGGCTTGATTTTTCCATCAAATTAAAAATGGGAAGGGATATAGCTTTCATGAGTGCCACAGCCTGGGATGCACAGAGGGTGGGGCGCTGGGGCAGGGGAGCAGCTCACAAGCCCCCTGGTGAGAGCAAGGCACAGAGAATCATGACTTTGGTCAGAAAAATAACAGGAAACTGAAGCTACAATCTGGAAAGGGAAGGCAGGATTCACACACAAAAATGTGAGATGAAATGAAATAGGTCTAGCTCTTACCCCTGCTTATTCGCCATATGTAGTGGATTTCCCTCAAAATAAACCACTTGTGCAAAAATTCAGAAATAAAAATTTCAAATCAGTTTTCACTCTTCTTCTTCTCCTTCTCCTCCTCCATGTCCTCTTCCTCCTTCTTTTCTTTTTTCTCTCTTCACCAGGTTTTGTGGAGGCTTGTGACTTTTTTTCTATCATTTACTTTTCTTTTTTCCTTTTTCTTCTTCTCTTATTTTGACTTCATTGTTTTGTTTATTTTCTTATGCTACATTGTTCATTTTTGGTTACTATTTAGTAGGATCCTTTATCTAACTTTTTTTTTGTTTTCTTTATTTTTTTTTTTTTGAAATTTGACATTTTTCGTTTTGCTGTTTCTCATTCAATCCATGCTTCTAACTTACTTTTAAATCTCATTAATCTTTTGATATTTAGATAAATTTGTGCTATTTTGTTTAATTTTTTAGAGTTAATGGTGTTAAATTGCTGCATCAGCAAATACTATATGTGAATATTTTCTTTGTGTTTCTATCAAAACTGTAGTTACAGACATCTTTTTATGGCAAAGGACAATGCATTGATAGCTTCAATTCATCCCAGTGTCTGACTTGTCTTTTGCTATAGTACATTTGTGAGGAAATAAGTGCAGGGTCAATTGTGCTGCATCTTTCTTCCCAATTTAATACAGATGGCCAGATTTTGGGAAAAAGCGAAGGTCTATTATTAGCCAGTACATGGTAGAAAAGCAAATACTAGCTACTCAGATTTGTAGATAAGTAACATAGTGTCTAACATCAAGAAGACACCAGGGGCTGTGAGATAGCTCAGCAGATTAAGTGTCTGCTTAGGCAAGTGCAGGGACTGGGGTTTGATCCCCCATGTGTCGTGCCGCCCTGGCCCTGCCACTAGGCATGCTGATCTGGCCACTATAAGCAAAGCAAGAACAAAAATCATGCAACTCAAAAGATGCAGAAAAATGCTGAGGATACAACTCAATGGCATAGCACCTGTCTGGTAAGTGTGAAGCCCTGAGTTTGATTCCTGATGGATAAAAGTACAGAAAGACTTAAACAAAATCCAATATCCACTGATGAAACAAGTTTTCCTGTCAATTTGATAAAATACACATAAAACAAACCTACTGCAAGAAGCAAAAAATTGAATCAAAGAGTCCTAAAATTTATAAACAGGTTCAGCAATGAAGTATGACACAAAATCAACAAACAAAAGATCAATTTCTCAGCAGCTTAAGATCCTGAGTTTGAGCCCTGGTATGCCCCCATATCAATTTCTTTATGAGTTAAATGTGTTTCTTGCACATAGAATATTTCTGGATTTTGTTTCTTGATCCACTCTGGCAGTCTGCTTTTTTTGATTGGTGAATTCAGGACATTTACATTGGTGGTTATAACGATATGTATTCATTCACCGTTGTCATTTTATTTTCTGCTGTAGTTTCCCTATTTTCCTTCTCTGTTTAGTAACTTGTTCTGCTTATTGGTTCCTTTCTGTTTTTGAAGTTGTGGTCATTTCTGTCTCTTCCTAGAATACCCATCAGTAATCTTTGTAGGATTCATTTGGTAGTCATGATTTTTTGAATTGCTTTTTGGCCTTGCATTAAATTGGATAGTTTTGCAGAATATATCAATCCAGGTTGGAAACTGTTTTCTCTCAGGCCTGAAATATCTCACTCTGAGCTCTTCTTGATTTTATATTTTGTGTTGAGAAATGTGCTGTGATTCTGATGGGCTTTCCATTACAGGTGATCTGTTTCTCTTGTTAAGTAGCTTTTAATATTCTGTTGTTTTATTGAACTTCTGGGATTATTATTTGTCTATGTGTACATTTATTTTTGTTATGGATAATTGGAGTTTTATATAGCTCACTTCTCTGTATGTCAGATTCTTTTCATGTGCTTGACAAAATTTCTGGTACAAGTTCTACAAATGATCTTTTAATGTCATTTGTTCTGACTTCTGCTGCTAAAACCAATCAATCTTACATTATTTTTCTTTGCATCATCTTGTAGTTGCTGAGTTTTTATTTCCTGATTCCTTGTTATTTTTAATAGATCTTTCCTTTTGTGTTCACCGCTGCAATGCTGTCTTGTAGGTCTGAAATTCTATGTTCAGTTTCATTCAAGGGGTTTTGCCAGCTTTCAGTGGAATTCTTAGTATCTCTTTTCATCTGTTTATATGCATTGTAATTCTTTCCTGTATTGCTCAGTGTTTCTATTGTTTTTCTATTTTCCTCTATTTGTTTGTATATACCTTCTTTAGATATGCTAAATAAATCTTTCATGATTATTTCGTTCTTTTACTTGAAAAAATAATTTTTGATCTAGTTTTTTCTACAGCTTGATGCAGTTGTTTCTTTACTCTAGTTATCATCTCAGAAGTTGCAGGTTTGTCGCTTTCAACTTCTTCTATGTCCCTGTCTCCTGGATTTTCTCTGGATGTCAGAGAGTGCTGTTTGGCTCTTAATTTTGAAGCTCCTGATATTCTCCCAGAGTCAGTAGGGATGAGGGGGTATGAAACATGGGTCAGCAAGGTCCTGTGACAGTAGGGGGGCAGGGCAAAGCTCCTGCTATGTGGGGTTCAGCATGGCTCCCACCACGGTAAATGGGGGGTGAGCTGTAGCTCAGGGAGGCTCTGAGGACAATGGTGGTGGACCAAAGCTCAGCAAAGCTCCTGAGACTGTGGTGAGGGTGGGCAGGACTCAACTGCCACTCCCCACTGCTGCCAACGTCTGCCTGCCTTCTGCAACAGTGAGTTAGGTTGCCACAGATCCACCAAGCTTCTGTGCACCAGTCTGCCATGCTAAATTTCTTGATACTGGAGAAATGGAAGAATGTATTCTACACAATTTGAGCATGAACTATATTCTTGTCTGCAAATTGCTTTCAAATTATTCACAGGAATAATGTTATATTGAAATTAAATATAAGAATAATATAATTAGTGAATTTTTAATTAGTGAATGAGAGATATTTTAGTGTTTAATATAGCACTTTAGAATGTTTTGTAGATACATGAATTCTCAAACTGAAAATTTTGGGAAAATTAAACATTTTAAATGAAACAAACTTTTAAATATAATTATGTAGACATGTTTCTTCAAGTACACACTATTCTTTTGGGTTATGATATTTGGCCATGTATATAAGAAGGTCTTTTCAAATTGTACAGATAAATTGATACTAAAAGTTTAGTAGCTCTTATTGAATGTGTCCCAATGCTTCTTCCCCAAGGCCTTGTTTGCTTGCAAATAGGGTTTGATCAGTGGTTGCCTTATGGGGGCAATGCTGGATTCATCCACTGATACAGATCTGGATGTGGAAGATGACTCCGCTGAAGAGGAAAAACCTGCTCTGCATGTGGGTTGTACCAATCAATATGCTCATAGCCTGAATCACTGAAAAAAGGAAAAGGTATCTCAGAACCTCACTGCTCCTCCTTTTCCATGCCACATCACATGTCCTGCCTTAGAACTAGCTGACCATTGCAATGAACCCGCTATAAACTGTGAGCCAAAATACATCTCTCCTCTTTTAATTTTGTGGCTCCAAGATATTTCATCCCAAGAATGAGAAAATAACTAAGATAAATGTTTTCTTCAATCATATAATTCATAAATTTAATTGTCCACCTTCTACACACACACACACACACACACACACACACACACTACTATAGATCTTGAATTATGCAAGAAGACAATCTTGTTTTAATTTCTTAGGTGCAAAGATACTTATTGATCTTGATTGGAAAAAATAAATGGATGACTGTCCGCATTAATAAAGAATACCTAGTAATGAAAAGAAAATGTGGTAGGCAATACAACTAAAGGCAATTGAACTAATAAACATTGAATATAACTACAGGTATAACCAACATCTTCACCAAAAATGAATGTTAAGATTGATGTCAATGAGCTTAGGGCAGCTTATGTGTTACTGAGACAATGTTCAATGTCACTCAGCCATTGCATTAAAACCAAGGGATGTACAAGAGTTACCTTTGCTATAATAGTCATGCATCTATATTGAGACTCATATTTGCCTTAAGTTGTTCTTTTCTATCTCCAAGTGGACACATAAAGTTGTATAATGCAAGTTGATAATGCATTAATATAAATGTAAAGACCTGAAAATTCTTCCTAGAGTTATCCCATTAAGATTAGGTTGAAGAGAATATTATATGATAAATTTTAATGGTTCATACTGATGTAAAATACCATGTATTTTGTCCTTAGCATCATTCTGGAAAAATGCCACATTTTAGGCCCCAAATATGATAAGCTATGTCAAAGTAATTAAAATTCTAATACATACATCATTTTAAATATTATAAAGGAATTAAAGAGTACTATAAACATCTTAGGTTTTGTCATATCCCCGGTTACCCACAATTTCTCTTTGTTATGAGATGAATATTCTGACTAGATGATATTTATCAATAAATAAAAATGAATTACCAAGAGAAAAGAATATCCAACTCAGGATATAAGGAGAAAAGGAATATTTTTCAATCCTGACAAGTAAAGAGAACTTTTCAACAAGAGATATAAATGGAAAATAAATACATGAAAAATGTTCAACATCATTGATAATTCAAGAGATGCAAATTAAAACAAGACTGAAAAACCATATTACACTAGAAAGTTTGGCTGTCATCAAGAAGTTAACCATGGGAATCACCTGCTTGGGGTTCCCACTCTGTTCCTCGCTTGGACACATACCTTCTTTCCTCCAATAAATACATTCTGCTCATAAAAAAAGAAGTTAAACAATAATAAATTCTGAAGAGTTGTGGGGAAAAAGGATTCCCTCTCTACTGTTAGTGGGAGTGCAGGCTGGTACAATCATTATGGAAACCAGTCTGGAGAGTCCTCAGAAAGCTAGGGTTTTAGATCCCATTAAATCCCACTATTCTCTTCCTAGTTATTTTTCCAAAAGAACTGAAACCATCAAATCACCACAATACGTGTGTTCCCATGTTTACAGCAGCACAATTTGTCATAGCTAAATCTTGGAAACAAATGCCCATAAATGCCCATAAACCGAGGAATGGATAAAAAAATATATAATATTCTTACAGAATAGAATATTGTTTGGCTATAGAAATGATAAATTTGGGAAATAAGCGCTTGCCTGGCAAGTGCAAGTTCAATCCCTGGTTCTGTAAAAAACAAATAAATAAATAAATAAAAAAGATACATTTGAGGATTTTGTAGATAAATGGATGCAGGCTAGAGACTACATTGGTAAGTGAAATAACTCAGAACCACATGTGCAAACATATTATCTTGTTAGTGTGAAAACCTGAAAGAGTAAGTAAAAACCTAAAACATACAACAGATACTGTGAAAAGGTAAGAAATTGGAAGGAAAAACTGGGGTGAGAAAAAGGAAAACTGAAAGAAGGAAAAAGTTATATTTAGGTGTGCATGCAGAATAGTTTTGGATAATTGTATTAGCAATTTCTGCTGATCTTTTGAAATGAGCAGTTGATGTTTAATTTTTGTTTTTCTTTTTACTCTGATTTTTTTCCTCTTAAATTTCTTATAACTTCTTTGTTAATTGTTTTGTTTTTTAAAACAAATTTTACACGTTTATATTTATATCTGGTAATCTGAACAACTAATTTGAAAATAGCATCATGTAATACAGCAACAATTGTTGAATTCCTATTACTTTGCTTATTAAAATCATGTATCAATTCTAATACTTTATTTTCTATCACTATTTTGTATTCTTAAAGAGAAAAGACATATCAGTTTTGAAACTGTCTCTTTGCTATTTGTTTCTCAGTAAAATAAAGACATGCCTACTCTACTTCCAATACTCTAAAGCCAAAGTTTCTTTATTTTTCAAAGTTTGTTCAAGATCACAGAGAATACTGCATAAAGCAAAAGCATAGAGATGCCTCAGTGGAATAAGTGCTTCCCTGGCAAGCACAATGGCCTGAGTTCAATCCCCAGTCCCGCCAAAAAAAAAAAAAAAAAAAAAAAAAAAAAAAAAAAAAAAAAAAGTGACCAGCCCAATATCCCTCGGGGCTGAGGAGATAGCTGAGTAGAATAAGCCCTTGCCTGGAAAATACAAGGGCCTGAGTTCAATCCCCAGTTCTACCAAAAAAAAAAAAAAAAAAAAAGAAGAAGAAAAGCATAGAATGAAAGGAAAACAGTAATGTGTTCTATGTAAGTAGAAGGTTTATCTGAGAAAATCCTTGCTTCTGTCAGAATAGGCTACAAAGTACATGGTAACTTAATCGCAAAAAATACAGAGAAAGAGACCTGTTCTGAAGCCATCGCAGAA